>CM046892.1:18159338-18172424 GCA_025688845.1 Cucumis hystrix | reverse complement strand
AATCCATGCGAAGAATCGTATTGGGAGAAAAATAAAAACTGAGTCTGGGGCTCCCTGAGCAGTTTTTATGGGAAAAAACTTTAATATCACACAAAATGAGGCCACCTAGTAGTTAGACGTCGATTTTCGAGACTTTTTAACGTGGTTCAAAAATTTCGATTTTTTTCGTGGGCTATAGCATTGGGCCAATTTTGGGCCGTTTTGGGTGCTACCGTAGTACACCACCAACGACCCCACCGGACCCCTATTCGCCAGGCCATCTTTCCGTGTCGTAAAGTATGCAAAATAGATGGGACGCCGCACTTATCCGCCGACTATCATCGGTCTAAAGAGGTTCGACAAGATAAGACAAAAAGATTAATCCATGCGAAGAATCGTATTGGGAGAAAAATAAAAACTGAGTCTGGGGCTCCCTGAGCAGTTTTTATGGGAAAAAACTTTAATATCACACAAAATGAGGCCACCTAGTAGTTAGACGTCGATTTTCGAGACTTTTTAACGTGGTTCAAAAATTTCGATTTTTTTCGTGGGCTATAGCATTGGGCCAATTTTGGGCCGTTTTGGGTGCTACCGTAGTACACCACCAACGACCCCACCGGACCCCTATTCGCCAGGCCATTTTCCGTGTCGTAAAGTATGCAAAATAGATGGGACGCCGCACTTATCCGCCGACTATCATCGGTCTAAAGAGGTTCGACAAGATAAGACAAAAAGATTAATCCATGCGAAGAATCGTATTGGGAGAAAAATAAAAACTGAGTCTGGGGCTCCCTGAGCAGTTTTTATGGGAAAAAACTTTAATATCACACAAAATGAGGCCACCTAGTAGTTAGACGTCGATTTTCGAGACTTTTTAACGTGGTTCAAAAATTTCGATTTTTTTCGTGGGCTATAGCATTGGGCCAATTTTGGGCCGTTTTGGGTGCTACCGTAGTACACCACCAACGACCCCACCGGACCCCTATTCGCCAGGCCATCTTTCCGTGTCGTAAAGTATGCAAAATAGATGGGACGCCGCACTTATCCGCCGACTATCATCGGTCTAAAGAGGTTCGACAAGATAAGACAAAAAGATTAATCCATGCGAAGAATCGTATTGGGAGAAAAATAAAAACTGAGTCTGGGGCTCCCTGAGCAGTTTTTATGGGAAAAAACTTTAATATCACACAAAATGAGGCCACCTAGTAGTTAGACGTCGATTTTCGAGACTTTTTAACGTGGTTCAAAAATTTCGATTTTTTTCGTGGGCTATAGCATTGGGCCAATTTTGGGCCGTTTTGGGTGCTACCGTAGTACACCACCAACGACCCCACCGGACCCCTATTCGCCAGGCCATTTTCCGTGTCGTAAAGTATGCAAAATAGATGGGACGCCGCACTTATCCGCCGACTATCATCGGTCTAAAGAGGTTCGACAAGATAAGACAAAAAGATTAATCCATGCGAAGAATCGTATTGGGAGAAAAATAAAAACTGAGTCTGGGGCTCCCTGAGCAGTTTTTATGGGAAAAAACTTTAATATCACACAAAATGAGGCCACCTAGTAGTTAGACGTCGATTTTCGAGACTTTTTAACGTGGTTCAAAAATTTCGATTTTTTTCGTGGGCTATAGCATTGGGCCAATTTTGGGCCGTTTTGGGTGCTACCGTAGTACACCACCAACGACCCCACCGGACCCCTATTCGCCAGGCCATTTTCCGTGTCGTAAAGTATGCAAAATAGATGGGACGCCGCACTTATCCGCCGACTATCATCGGTCTAAAGAGGTTCGACAAGATAAGACAAAAAGATTAATCCATGCGAAGAATCGTATTGGGAGAAAAATAAAAACTGAGTCTGGGGCTCCCTGAGCAGTTTTTATGGGAAAAAACTTTAATATCACACAAAATGAGGCCACCTAGTAGTTAGACGTCGATTTTCGAGACTTTTTAACGTGGTTCAAAAATTTCGATTTTTTTCGTGGGCTATAGCATTGGGCCAATTTTGGGCCGTTTTGGGTGCTACCGTAGTACACCACCAACGACCCCACCGGACCCCTATTCGCCAGGCCATTTTCCGTGTCGTAAAGTATGCAAAATAGATGGGACGCCGCACTTATCCGCCGACTATCATCGGTCTAAAGAGGTTCGACAAGATAAGACAAAAAGATTAATCCATGCGAAGAATCGTATTGGGAGAAAAATAAAAACTGAGTCTGGGGCGTCCCTGAGCAGTTTTTATGGGAAAAAACTTTAATATCACACAAAGTGAGGCCACCTAGTAGTTAGACGTCGATTTTCGAGACTTTTTAACGTGGTTCAAAAATTTCGATTTTTTTCGTGGGCTATAGCATTGGGCCAATTTTGGGCCGTTTTGGGTGCTACCGTAGTACACCACCAACGACCCCACCGGACCCCTATTCGCCAGGCCATTTTCCGTGTCGTAAAGTATGCAAAATAGATGGGACGCCGCACTTATCCGCCGACTATCATCGGTCTAAAGAGGTTCGACAAGATAAGACAAAAAGATTAATCCATGCGAAGAATCGTATTGGGAGAAAAATAAAAACTGAGTCTGGGGCTCCCTGAGCAGTTTTTATGGGAAAAAACTTTAATATCACACAAAATGAGGCCACCTAGTAGTTAGACGTCGATTTTCGAGACTTTTTAACGTGGTTCAAAAATTTCGATTTTTTTCGTGGGCTATAGCATTGGGCCAATTTTGGGCCGTTTTGGGTGCTACCGTAGTACACCACCAACGACCCCACCGGACCCCTATTCGCCAGGCCATCTTTCCGTGTCGTAAAGTATGCAAAATAGATGGGACGCCGCACTTATCCGCCGACTATCATCGGTCTAAAGAGGTTCGACAAGATAAGACAAAAAGATTAATCCATGCGAAGAATCGTATTGGGAGAAAAATAAAAACTGAGTCTGGGGCGTCCCTGAGCAGTTTTTATGGGAAAAAACTTTAATATCACACAAAATGAGGCCACCTAGTAGTTAGACGTCGATTTTCGAGACTTTTTAACGTGGTTCAAAAATTTCGATTTTTTTCGTGGGCTATAGCATTGGGCCAATTTTGGGCCGTTTTGGGTGCTACCGTAGTACACCACCAACGACCCCACCGGACCCCTATTCGCCAGGCCATCTTTCCGTGTCGTAAAGTATGCAAAATAGATGGGACGCCGCACTTATCCGCCGACTATCATCGGTCTAAAGAGGTTCGACAAGATAAGACAAAAAGATTAATCCATGCGAAGAATCGTATTGGGAGAAAAATAAAAACTGAGTCTGGGGCTCCCTGAGCAGTTTTTATGGGAAAAAACTTTAATATCACACAAAATGAGGCCACCTAGTAGTTAGACGTCGATTTTCGAGACTTTTTAACGTGGTTCAAAAATTTCGATTTTTTTCGTGGGCTATAGCATTGGGCCAATTTTGGGCCGTTTTGGGTGCTACCGTAGTACACCACCAACGAGCCCCACCGGACCCCTATTCGCCAGGCCATTTTCCGTGTCGTAAAGTATGCAAAATAGATGGGACGCCACACTTATCCGCCGACTATCATCGGTCTAAAGAGGTTCGACAAGATAAGACAAAAAGATTAATCCATGCGAAGAATCGTATTGGGAGAAAAATAAAAACTGAGTCTGGGGCATCCCTGAGCAGTTTTTATGGGAAAAAACTTTAATATCACACAAAATGAGGCCACCTAGTAGTTAGACGTCGATTTTCGAGACTTTTTAACGTGGTTCAAAAATTTCGATTTTTTTCGTGGGCTATAGCATTGGGCCAATTTTGGGCCGTTTTGGGTGCTACCGTAGTACACCACCAACGAGCCCCACCGGACCCCTATTCGCCAGGCCATTTTTCCGTGTCGTAAAGTATGCAAAATAGATGGGACGCCACACTTATCCGCCGACTATCATCGGTCTAAAGAGGTTCGACAAGATAAGACAAAAAGATTAATCCATGCGAAGAATCGTATTGGGAGAAAAATAAAAACTGAGTCTGGGGCGTCCCTGAGCAGTTTTTATGGGAAAAAACTTTAATATCACACAAAATGAGGCCACCTAGTAGTTAGACGTCGATTTTCGAGACTTTTTAACGTGGTTCAAAAATTTCGATTTTTTTCGTGGGCTATAGCATTGGGCCAATTTTGGGCCGTTTTGGGTGCTACCGTAGTACACCACCAACGATCCCCACCGGACCCCTATTCGCCAGGCCATCTTTCCGTGTCGTAAAGTATGCAAAATAGATGGGACGCCGCACTTATCCGCCGACTATCATCGGTCTAAAGAGGTTCGACAAGATAAGACAAAAAGATTAATCCATGCGAAGAATCGTATTGGGAGAAAAATAAAAACTGAGTCTGGGGCGTCCCTGAGCAGTTTTTATGGGAAAAAACTTTAATATCACACAAAATGAGGCCACCTAGTAGTTAGACGTCGATTTTCGAGACTTTTTAACGTGGTTCAAAAATTTCGATTTTTTTCGTGGGCTATAGCATTGGGCCAATTTTGGGCCGTTTTGGGTGCTACCGTAGTACACCACCAACGACCCCACCGGACCCCTATTCGCCAGGCCATCTTTCCGTGTCGTAAAGTATGCAAAATAGATGGGACGCCGCACTTATCCGCCGACTATCATCGGTCTAAAGAGGTTCGACAAGATAAGACAAAAAGATTAATCCATGCGAAGAATCGTATTGGGAGAAAAATAAAAACTGAGTCTGGGGCGTCCCTGAGCAGTTTTTATGGGAAAAAACTTTAATATCACACAAAATGAGGCCACCTAGTAGTTAGACGTCGATTTTCGAGACTTTTTAACGTGGTTCAAAAATTTCGATTTTTTTCGTGGGCTATAGCATTGGGCCAATTTTGGGCCGTTTTGGGTGCTACCGTAGTACACCACCAACGACCCCACCGGACCCCTATTCGCCAGGCCATCTTTCCGTGTCGTAAAGTATGCAAAATAGATGGGACGCCGCACTTATCCGCCGACTATCATCGGTCTAAAGAGGTTCGACAAGATAAGACAAAAAGATTAATCCATGCGAAGAATCGTATTGGGAGAAAAATAAAAACTGAGTCTGGGGCGTCCCTGAGCAGTTTTTATGGGAAAAAACTTTAATATCACACAAAATGAGGCCACCTAGTAGTTAGACGTCGATTTTCGAGACTTTTTAACGTGGTTCAAAAATTTCGATTTTTTTCGTGGGCTATAGCATTGGGCCAATTTTGGGCCGTTTTGGGTGCTACCGTAGTACACCACCAACGATCCCCACCGGACCCCTATTCGCCAGGCCATCTTTCCGTGTCGTAAAGTATGCAAAATAGATGGGACGCCGCACTTATCCGCCGACTATCATCGGTCTAAAGAGGTTCGACAAGATAAGACAAAAAGATTAATCCATGCGAAGAATCGTATTGGGAGAAAAATAAAAACTGAGTCTGGGGCGTCCCTGAGCAGTTTTTATGGGAAAAAACTTTAATATCACACAAAATGAGGCCACCTAGTAGTTAGACGTCGATTTTCGAGACTTTTTAACGTGGTTCAAAAATTTCGATTTTTTTCGTGGGCTATAGCATTGGGCCAATTTTGGGCCGTTTTGGGTGCTACCGTAGTACACCACCAACGATCCCCACCGGACCCCTATTCGCCAGGCCATCTTTCCGTGTCGTAAAGTATGCAAAATAGATGGGACGCCGCACTTATCCGCCGACTATCATCGGTCTAAAGAGGTTCGACAAGATAAGACAAAAAGATTAATCCATGCGAAGAATCGTATTGGGAGAAAAATAAAAACTGAGTCTGGGGCGTCCCTGAGCAGTTTTTATGGGAAAAAACTTTAATATCACACAAAATGAGGCCACCTAGTAGTTAGACGTCGATTTTCGAGACTTTTTAACGTGGTTCAAAAATTTCGATTTTTTTCGTGGGCTATAGCATTGGGCCAATTTTGGGCCGTTTTGGGTGCTACCGTAGTACACCACCAACGAGCCCCACCGGACCCCTATTCGCCAGGCCATTTTTCCGTGTCGTAAAGTATGCAAAATAGATGGGACGCCACACTTATCCGCCGACTATCATCGGTCTAAAGAGGTTCGACAAGATAAGACAAAAAGATTAATCCATGCGAAGAATCGTATTGGGAGAAAAATAAAAACTGAGTCTGGGGCATCCCTGAGCAGTTTTTATGGGAAAAAACTTTAATATCACACAAAATGAGGCCACCTAGTAGTTAGACGTCGATTTTCGAGACTTTTTAACGTGGTTCAAAAATTTCGATTTTTTTCGTGGGCTATAGCATTGGGCCAATTTTGGGCCGTTTTGGGTGCTACCGTAGTACACCACCAACGAGCCCCACCGGACCCCTATTCGCCAGGCCATTTTTCCGTGTCGTAAAGTATGCAAAATAGATGGGACGCCACACTTATCCGCCGACTATCATCGGTCTAAAGAGGTTCGACAAGATAAGACAAAAAGATTAATCCATGCGAAGAATCGTATTGGGAGAAAAATAAAAACTGAGTCTGGGGCATCCCTGAGCAGTTTTTATGGGAAAAAACTTTAATATCACACAAAATGAGGCCACCTAGTAGTTAGACGTCGATTTTCGAGACTTTTTAACATGGTTCAAAAATTTCGATTTTTTTTGTGGGCTATAGCATTGGCCAATTTTGGACCGTTTTGGGTGCTACCGTAGTACACCACCAACGAGGCCCACCGGACCCCTAGGCGCCAGGCCATTTTTCTGTGTCATAAAGTATGCAAAATTGATGGGACGCCACACTTATCCGTCGACTATCATCGGTCTAAAGAGGTTCAACAAGATAAAACAAAAAAATTAAACCATGCGAAGAAACGTATTGGGAGAAAAATAAAAACTGAGTCTCAGGCATCCGTGAGCGGTTTTTGTGGGAAAAAACTTTAATATTACACAAAATGAGGCCACCTAGTCGTTAGACGTCGATTTTCGAGACTTTTTAACATGGTTCAAAAATTTCGATTTTTTTTGTGGGCTATAGCATTGGCCAATTTTGGACCGTTTTGGGTGCTACCGTAGTACACCACCAACGAGCCCCACCGGACCCCTACTCGCCAGGCCATTTTTCTGTGTCATAAAGTATGCAAAATAGATGGGACGCCACACTTATCCGCCGACTATCATCGGTCTAAAGAGGTTCAACAAGATAAAACAAAAAAATTAAACCATGCGAAGAAACGTATTGGGAGAAAAATAAAAACTGAGTCTGGGGCATCCCTGAGCAGTTTTTGTGGGAAAAAACTTTAATATTACACAAAATGAGGCCACCTAGTAGTTAGACGTCGATTTTCGAGACTTTTTAACATGGTTCAAAAATTTCAATTTTTTCTGTGGGCTATAGCATTGTCCAATTTTGGACAGTTTTGGGTGCTACCGTTGGACACCACCAACGTGCCCCACCGGACCCCTATTCGCCAGGCCATTTTTCTGTGTCATAAAGTATGCAAAATAGATGGGACGCCACACTTATCCGCCGACTATCATCGGTCTAAAGAGGTTCAACAAGATAAAACAAAAAAATTAAACCATGCGAAGAAACGTATTGGGAGAAAAATAAAAACTGAGTCTGGGGCATCCCTGAGCAGTTTTTGTGGGAAAAAACTTTAATATTACACAAAATGAGGCCACCTAGTAGTTAGACGTCGATTTTGGAGACTTTTTAAAATGGTTCAAAAATTTCAATTTTTTTTGTGGGCTATAGCATTGGCCAATTTTGGACCGTTTTGGGTGCTACCGTTGGACACCACCAACGAGCCCCACCGGACCCGCGCCAGGCCATTTTTCTGTGTCATAAAGTATGCAAAATAGATGGGACGCCACACTTATCCGCCGACTATCATCCGTCTAAAGAGGTTCAACAAGATAAAACAAAAAAATTCAAACCATGCGAAGAAACGTATTGGGAGAAAAATAAAAACTGAGTCTGGGGCATCCCTGGGCAGTTTTTATGGGAAAAAACTTTAATATTACACAAAATGAGGCCACCTAGTAGTTAGACGTCGATTTTCGAGACTTTTTAACATGGTTCAAAAATTTCGATTTTTTCCGTGGGCTATAGCATTGTCCAATTTTGGACCGTTTTGGGTGCTACCATTGGACATCACCAACGAGCCCCATCAAACCCCTAGGCGCCAGGCTATTTTTCTGTGTCATAAAGTATGCAAAATAGATGGGACGCCACACTTATCCGCCGACTATCATCGGTCTAAAGAAGTGCAACAAGATAAAACAAAAAAATTAAACCATGCGAAGAAACGTATTGGGAGAAAAATAAAAACTGAGTCTCGGGCATCCGTGAGCGGTTTTTATGGGAAAAAACTTTAATATTACACAAAATGAGGCCACCTAGTAGTTAGACGTCGATTTTCGAGACTTTTTAACATGGTTCAAAAATTTCGATTTTTTTCGTGGGCTATAGCATTGGCCAATTTTGGACCGTTTTGGGTGCTACCGTTGGACACCACCAACGAGCCCCACCGGACCCGCGCCAGGCTATTTTTCTGTGTCATAAAGTATGCAAAATAAATGGGACGCCACACTTATCTGCCGACTATCATCGGTCTAAAGAGGTTCAACAAGATAAAACAAAAAAATTAAACCATGCGAAGAAACGAATTAGGAGAAAAATAAAAACTGAGTCTCGGGCATCCCTGAGCAGTTTTTGTGGGAAAAAACTTTAATATTACACAAAATGAGGCCACCTAGTCGTTAGACGTCGATTTTCGAGACTTTTTAACATGGTTCAAAAATTTTGATTTTTTCTGTAGGCTATAGCATTGTCCAATTTTGGACCGTTTTGGGTGCTACCGTTGGACATCACCAACGAGCCCCATCAAACCCCTAGGCGCCAGGCTATTTTTCTGTGTCATAAAGTATGCAAAATAGATGGGACGCCACACTTATCCGTCGACTATCATCGGTCTAAAGAGGTGCAACAAGATAAAACAAAAAAATTAAACCATGCGAAGAAACGTATTGGGAGAAAAATAAAAACGGAGTCCGGGAAATCATTGAGAAGTTTTTGTGGGAAAAAACTTTAATATTACACAAAATGAGGCCACCTAGTAGTTAGACGTCAATTTTCGAGACTTTTTAACATGGTTCAAAATTTTTGATTTTTTTTGTGGGCTATAGCATTGGCCAATTTTAGACCGTTTTGGGTGCTACCGTAGTACACCACCAACGAGCCCCACCGGACCCCTAAGTGCCAGGCTATTTTTCTGTGTCATAAAGTATTCAAAATACATGGGACGCCACACTTATCCGTCGACTATCATCGGTCTAAAGAGGTGCAACAAGATAAAACAAAAAAATTAAACCATGCGAAGAAACGTATTGGGAGAAAAATAAAAACGGCGTCCGGGAAATCATTGAGCAGTTTTTGTGGGAAAAAACTTTAATATTACACAAAATAAGGCCACCTAGTCGTTAGACGTCAATTTTCAAGACTTTTTAACATGGTTCAAAAATTTCGATTTTTTTTGTGGGCTATGCATTGGCCATTTTTGGACCGTTTTGGGTGCTACCGTAGTACACCACAAACGAGCCCCACCAGACCCCTAGGCGCCATGCTATTTTTCTGTGTCATAAAGTATGCAAAATAGATGGGATGCCACACTTATCCGCCGACTATCATCGGTCTGAAGAGGTTCAACAAGATAAAACAAAAAAGTTAAACCATGCGAAGAAACGTGTTGGGAGAAAAATAAAAACTTAGTCCGGGGAATCCCTGAGCCGTTTTTGTGGGAAAAAACTTTAATATTACACAAAATGAAGCCACCTAGTCGTTAGATGTCAATTTTTGAGACTTTTTAACATGGTTCAAAAATTTCAATTTTTTTTGTGGGCTTTAGCATTGGCCATTTTTGGACCGTTTTGAGTCTACCGTAGTACACCACCAACGAGCCCCACCGGACCCTAGGCGCCAGGCTATTTTTCTCTGTCATAAAGTATGCAAAATAGATGGGACGCCACACTTATCCGCCGACTATCATCGGTCTAAAGAGGTGCAACAAGATAAAACAAAAAAATTAAACCATGCGAAGAAACGTATTGGGAGAAAAATAAAAACTGAGTCTGGGGCATCCCTGAGCAGTTTTTATGGGAAAAAACTTTCATATTACACAAAATGAGGACACCTAGTAGTTAGACGTCAATTTTCGAGACTTTTTAACATGGTTCAAAAATTTTGATTTTTTTTGTGGGCTATAGCATTGGCCATTTTTGGACCATTTTGGGTGCTACCGTAGTACACCACCAACGAGCCCCACCGGACCCCTAGGCGCCAGGCTATTTTTCTGTGTCATAAAGTATGCAAAATAGATGGGACGCCACACTTATCCGCCGACTATCATCGGTCTAAAGAGGTTCAACAAGATAAAACAAAAAAAATTAAACCATGCGAAGAAACGTATTGGGAGAAAAATAAAAACTGAGTCTGGGGCATCCCTGAGCAGTTTTTATGGGAAAAAACTTTAATATTACACAAAATGAGGCCACCTAGTAGTTAGACGTCAATTTTCGAGACTTTTTAACATGGTTCAAAAATTTCGATTTTTTTCGTGGGCTATAGCATTGGCCAATTTTGGACCGTTTTGGGTGCTACCGTAGTACACCACCAACGAGCCCCACCGGACCCCTACTCGCCAGGCCATTTTTCTGTGTCATAAAGTATGCAAAATAGATGGGACGCCACACTTATCCGCCGACTATCATCGGTCTAAAGAGGTTCAACAAGATAAAACAAAAAAATTAAACCATGCGAAGAAACGTATTGGGAGAAAAATAAAAACTGAGTCTGGGGCATCCCTGAGCAGTTTTTATGGGAAAAAACTTTAATATTACACAAAATGAGGCCACCTAGTAGTTAGACGTCGATTTTCGAGACTTTTTAACATGGTTCAAAAAATGTCATATTTTTGTAGGCTATAGCATTGGCTATTTTTTTACCGTTTTAAGTGCTACCGTAGGACACTCATACGAGCCCCACCCGACACCTAGGCGCTAGGCTATTTTTTTGTGTCATAAAGTATGCAAAATAGATGGGATGCCACACTTATCCGCCGACTATCATCGGTGTAAAGAGGAGCAAGAAAATAAAACAAAAAAATTAAACCATTCGAAGAAAAGTATAGGGAGAAAAATTAAAACTGAGTCCGGGGCAGCTCTGAGCAGTTTTTGTGGCAAAAAGTCTTTAATATTACACAAAATGAGGCCTCCTAGTACTTAGATGTGAATTTTCGATACTTTTTAACGTGGTTAAAAATTGTCCATTTTTTTGTAGGGCATTGGCCATTTTTGGACCGTTTTGGGTTCTACCGTAGTACACCACCAACGATCCCCACCCGACCCGTAGGCCCTAGGATACTTTTATGTGTCATACAGTATGCAAAATAGATGGGATGCCACACTTATCCGCCGACTATCATCGGTCTAAATAGTTGCAACGAAACAAAACAAAAAAATTAAACCATTCGAAGAAAAGTATTGGGAGAAAAATAAAAACTAAGTCTGGGGCATTTATGAGCAGTTTTTTTAGGCAAAACTATAATATTACACAAAATGAGGTGACCTAGTAGTTAGATGTGAATTTTCGAAACTTTTTAAAATTGTTCAAAATTGCCCATTTTTTTGTAGGCTATAACATTGGCCATTTTTGGACCGTTTTGGGTTCTACCGTAGTACACCACCAATGATCCCCACCCGACCCCTTGGCCCTAGGCTATTTTTTTGTGTCATACAGTATGCAAAATAGATGGGATGCCACACTTATCCATCGACTATCATCGGTCTAAATAGGTGCAACAAAACAACACAAAACAATTAAACCATTCGAAGAAAAGTATTGGGAGAAAAATAATGTTTTTATTTTCGTCCAACGTTGAAAAACTTGTCAATGCTATATAGCCTACGAAGAAAGAACCCAATTGATAACAATGTCAGAGGTCTCGAAAATTCACGTCGATCTACTGGGTGGCCTCATTTTGAGTGGTATTAAAGTTTCTTTCCCATAACAACCGAAAAAAATATTCCCCAGAGTCAGTTTTTATTTTCGTCCCAAAATGTTGAAAAAAGGGCCAATGTTATATTCTCTACGAATAGAGGACCCAATTTCGAACGATGTCATAGATATCGAAAATTCACGTCTAACTACTGGGTGGCCTCATTTTTAGTGGTATTAAAGTTTCATGCCCATAAAGGCCGAAAAAATATTGCCCAAGCGTCAGATTTTATTTTCGACCCAAAACGTTGAAAAAACGGTCAATCCTATGTGCTACAAAGAAAGGACTTAATTTAGAACGATGTCAGAGGTCTCGAAAATTCACGTCTAACTACTGGGTGGTCTCATTTTGAGTGGTATTAAAGTTTATTGCCCATAAAGGGCGAAAAAAAATATGCCCGAGAGTCAATTTTTATTTTTGTCCCAAAACGTTGAAAAAAGTGTCAATGTTATATAGCCTACGAAGAAAATACCCAATTTAGAACGATGTCAGAGGTCTCGAAAATTCACGTCTAACTATTGGGTGGCCTCATTTTTAGTGGTATTAAAGTTTCTTGCCCATAAAGACCGAAAAAATATTGTCCGAGCGTCAATTTTTATTTTCGTCCCAAATTGTTTCAAAAAATATGCCCGAGAGTCAGTTTTTATTTTCGTCCCAAAACATTGAAAAAAGGGCCAATGTTATATTCTCTACGAAGAGAGGACCCAATTTAGAACGACGTTAGAGGTATCGAAAATTCACGTCTAACTACTGGGTGGCCTCATTTTGAGTGGTATTAAAGTCTCTTGCCCAAAAAGGCCATAAAAATATGCCCGAGAGTCAGTTTTTATTTTCGTCCCAAAATGTTGAAAAAAGTTCCACTGTTAAATTCCCTACGAAGAGAGGACCTAATTTAGAACGATGTCAGAGGTATCAAAAATTCACATCTAACTACTGGGTGGCCTCATTTTGAGTGGTATTAAAGTTTCTTGCCCACATAGGCCGAAAAAAATATGCTCTAGAGTCAGTTTTTATTTCCGTCCCAAAACGTTGAAAAAAGGGCCAATGCTATATA
>CM046892.1:17965087-18159328 GCA_025688845.1 Cucumis hystrix | reverse complement strand
TTTATTTCCGTCCCAAAACGTTGAAAAAAGGGCCAATGCTATATAGCCTACGAAGAAAGTTCCCAATTTAGAACGATGTCAGAGGTCTCAAAAATTCACGTCTAACGACTAAGTGGCCTCATTTTTAGTGGTATTAAAATTTCTTGCTCATAAAGATCAAAAAAAATATGCCCGAGAGTCAGATTTTATTTTCGTCCCAAAACGTTGAAAAAATGGCCAATGTTATATAGCCTACGAAAAAAGGAAACAATTTAGAACGATGTCAGAGGTTTCGAAAATTCACGGCTAACTACTGGGTGGCCTCGTTCTAAGTGGTATTAAAGTTTCTTGCACATAAAGGCCAAAAAAAATATGCCCGACAGACAGTTTTAATTTTTGTCCCAAAACGTTGAAAAAATGGCCAATGTTATATAGCGTACGAAGAAAGGACCCATTTTAGAACGATGTCATAGGTCTCAAAAATTAACGTCTAACTACTGAGTGGCCTCGTTCTAAGTGGTATTAAAGTTTCTTGCCCATAAAGGCCGAAAAATATTGCCCGAGCGTCAATTTTTATCTTCATCCCAAAACGTTGAAAAAATGTCCAATGCTATATAGCCGACGAGGAAAGGACCCAATTTATAACGATGTCAGAGGTCTTGAAAATTCACGTCTAACTACTCGGTGGCCTCGTTTTGAGTGGTATTAAAGTTTCTTGACAATAAAGGGAGAAAAAAATATGCCAGAGAGTCAGTTTTTATTTTTGTCCCAAAACGTTGAAAAAAGGGCCAATGTTATATCCTACGAAGAAAGGACCCAATTTACAACAATGTCAGAAGGTCTCGAAAATTCACGTCTAACTACTGGGTGGCTTCATTTTGAGTGCTATTAAAGTTTCTTGCCCATAAAGACCGAAAAAAATATGCCCGAGAGACAATTTTTATTTTCGTCCTAAAACGTTGAAAAAAGGGCCAATGCTATATAGACTACGAAGAAAGGACCCAATTTATAACGATGTCAGAGATCTCGAAAATTCACGTCTAATTACTGGGTGGCCTCATTTTCAGTGGAGTTAAATTTTCTTGCCCATAAAGGCCGAAAAAAAGATGCACGAGGGTCAGGTTTTATTTTCGTCACAAAAAGTTGCAAAAAGGGCCAATGTTATAACCCACGAAGAAAGGACTCCATTTAGAACGATGTTAGAGGTCTAGAAAATTCACGTCTAATTACTGGGTGGCCTCATTTTCAGTGGAGTTAAATTTTCTTGCCCATAAAGGCCGAAAAAAAGATGCACGAGAGTCAGTTTTTATTTTCGTCACAAAACATTGAAAAAAGTGTCAGTGCTACATAGTCTACGAAGAAAGGACCCAATTTAGAACGATGTCAAAGGTCTCTAAAATTCACGTCTAACTACTGGGTGACCTCATTTTGAGTGGTATTAAAGCTTCTTGCCCATAAAGGTTGAAAAAAATATAGTCGAGAGTCAGTTTTTCTTTTCAAACCAAAACGTTGAAACAAGAGCCAGAGCTATATAGCCTACGAAGAAAGAACCCAATTTAGAACGATGTTAGGGGTCTCGAAAATTCACATCTAACTATTGGGTGGCCTCATTTTGAGTGTATTAGAGTTTCTTGCCCATAATGGCCGAAAAAATATGCCCGAGGGTCAGTTTTGATTTTCAAACCAAAACGTTGAAAGAAGGGCCAGTGCTATATAGCCTACGAAGAAAGGACCCAATTTAGAACGATGTTAGAGGTCTCAAAAATTCACGTCTAACTACTGGGTGGCATAATTTTGAGTGTTATTAAAGTTTCTTGCCCATAAAGGCTGAAAAAAATATGTATGAGAGTCAGTTTTTATTTTCTTCCCAAAACGTTGAAAAAATGGCCAGTGCTATATAGCCCTGGAACAAAGAACCCAATTTAGAACGATGACAGAGGTCTCAAAAATTCACTTCTCACCACTGGGTGGCCTCATTTTGAGTGGTATTAAAGACTCTTGCCCATAAAGGATGAAAAAAATATGCCCGAGAGTCAGTTTTTATTTTCTTTACAAAACGTTGAAAAAAGGGCCAGTGCTATATAACCTTTGAACAAAGGACTCAATGTAGAACGATGTCAGAGGTCTCGAAAATTTACATCTAAGTACTGGATGGCCTCATTTTGAGTGTTATTAAAGTTTCTTGCCCATAAAGGCCGAAAAAAATATGTCCGAGAGTCAGTTTTTATTTTTGTCCCAAAACGTTGAAAAAAGGGCCAGTGCTATATAGCCTTGGAAGAAACAACCCAGTTTAGAACGATGTCAGAAGTCTCGAAAATTCACGTCTCACTACTGGGTGGCCACATTTTGAGTGGTATTAAAGAGTCTTGCCCATAAAGGCCGAAAAAAATATGCATGACAGTCAGTTTTTATTTTCGTCCCAAGACGTTGAAAAAAGGGCTAATGCTATGGCCTACAAAGAAAGGACCCAATTTAGAATGATGTCAGAGGTCTCAAAAACTTACTACTAACTACTGGGTGGCCTCATTTTCAGTGGTATTAAAGTTTGATGCCATAAAGGACGAAAAAAATATGCCCGAGAGTCAGTTTTTATTTTCGTTCCAAAACGTTGAAAAAAGGGTCAGTGCTATATAGCCTTTGAAGAAAGGACTCAATGTAGAACGATGTCAGAGGTCTCGAAAATTCACGTCTAACTACTTGGTGGCCTCATTTTGAGTGTTATTAAAGTTTCTTGCCCATAAAGGCCAAAAAAAATATGTGAGAGAGTCAGTTTTTATTTTCGTCCCAAAACATTGAAAAAAGGGCCAGTGCTATATAGCCTTGGAATAAACAACCCAATGTAGAACGATGTCAGAGGTCTCGAAAATTCACGTGTAAGTACTAGGCGGTCTCATTTTTAGTGGTATTAATGCTTCTTTCCCATAAAGGCCGAAAAAAATATGCCCGAGGGTCAGTTTTCTTTTCGCCTCAAAATGGTTAAAAAAGGGCTAGTGCTATATAGCCTACGAAGAAAGGACCCAATTCAGAACGATGTTAGAGGTCTCGAAAATTCACGTCTAACTACTGGGTGGCCTCATTTTTAGTGGTATTACAGTTTCTTGCCCATAAAGGCCCAAAAAATATGCCAGAGAGTCAGTTTTATTTTCGCCCCAAAACGTTGAAAATGGGCCAGTGCTATATAGCCTAGGAGAAAGGACCCAAGTTAGAAAGATGTCAGAGGTCTTGAAAATTCACGTCTGACTACTGGGTGGCCTCATTTTCAGTGGTATTAAATTTTTTGAACATAAAGGCCAAAAAAAATACGCCCGAGAGTCAGTTTTTATTTTCGTCCCAAAACGTTGGAAAAAGGGCTAATACTTTATAGGCTACGAAGAAAGGACCAATTTAGAACGATGTCAGAGGTCTAGAAAATTCACGTCTAACTACTGGGTGGCCTCATTTTGAGTGCTATTAAAGTTTCTTGCCCATAAAGGCCGAAAAAATATGCCCGAGAGTTAGTTTTTATTTTCGTCCCAAAACGTTGAAAAAAGGGCCAATGCTATATAGCCTACTAAGAAAGGACCCAATTTAGAACTATGTTAATGGTCTCAAAAATTCACGTCTAACTACTGGGTGACCTCATTTTGAGTGCTATTAAAGTTTCTTGCCCATAAATGCCGAAAAAAATATGCCCGAGAGTCAGTTTTTATTTTCGTCGCAAAACGTTGAAAAACAAGCCAATGCAATTGAGCCTACGAAGAAAGGACCCAATTTAAAACGATGACAGAGGTCTCAAAAATTCACGTCTAACTACTGGGTGGCCTCATTTTGAGTGGTATTAAAGTTTCTTGTCCATAAATGTCGAAAACAATATGCCCGAGAGTCAGTTTTTATTTTCGTCCCAAACCGTTGAAAAATGGGCCAATGTTATATAGCCTACGAAGAAAGGACCCAATTTAGAACGATGTTAGAGGTCTCCAAAATTCACGTCTAACTACTGGGTGGCCTCGTTTTGAGTGGTATTACAGTTTCTTGCCCATAAAGGTAGAAACAAATATGCCCGAGAGTCAGTTTTTATTTTCGTCTCAAACCGTTGAAAAAAAGGCCAATGCTATATAGCCTACGAAGAAAGGACCCAATTTAGAACGATGTCAGAGGTCTCGAAAATTCACGTCTAACTACTGGGTGGCCTCATTTTGAGTGGTATTAAAGTTTCTTGCTTATAAAGGACGAAAAAAATATGCCCGAGTGTCAGTTTTCATTTTCGTCCTAAAACGTTGAAAAAAAAAGCCAATGTAATTCAGCCTAGGAAGAAAGGACCCAATTTAGAACTATGTCAGAGGTCTCAAAAATTCACGTCTAACTACTGGGTGGCCTCATTTTGAGTGATATTAAAGTTTCTTGCCTATAAAGTCCAAAAAAATATGCCCGAGAGTCAGTTTTTATTATCGTCCCAAAACGTTTAAAAAAGGGCCAATGCAATTGAGCCTACGAAGAAAGGACCCAATTTAGAACGATGTCAGTGGTCTAAAAAGATCTCGAAAGTTCAAATCTAACTACTGGGTGACCTCATTTTGAGAGGTATTAAAGTTTTTTGCCTATAGAGGCCAAAAAAAATATGCCCTAGAGTAAATTTTAGTTTTCGTCCCAAAATGTAGAAAAAATGGCCAATGATATAGCCTACGAAGAAAGGACCCAATTTAGAACGATGCCAAAGGTCTCAAAAGTTCACATCTAACAACGGGGTGGTCTCGTTTCGAGTCATATTAAATGTTCTTGCCCATAAAAGCCGAAAAAAATATGGCCGAGAGTCGGTTTTTACTTTTGTTCCAAAACTCTGAAAAAAGGGCCAATGCTATAGCCTACGAAGACAGGACCCAATTTAGAACGATGCCAAAGGTCTCGAAAGTTCACATCTAACAATTGGGTGGTCTCGTTTTGAGTGATATTAAAGGTTTTTGCAGATAACAGCCAAAAAAATATGCCCGCGAGTCGGTTTTTATTTCCGTTTCGAAACGTTGAAAAAAAAGGCCAATGCTATAGCCTACGAACAGATGACCCAATTAAGAACGATTCCAAAGGTCTCAAAAGTTCACATCTAACAACTGGGTGGTCTTGTTTTGTGTGATATTAAAGTTTTTTATCCATAAAAGCCGAAAAAAATACGCCCGAGAGTCGGTTCCTATTTTCGTCCCAAAACATTGAAAAAAGGGCCAATGCTATAGCCTATGTAGAGAGGACCCAATTTAGAACGATGTCAAAGGTCTCGAAACTTCACATCTAACTACTGGGTGGCCTCGTTTTAAGTGATAATCACAATTTTTTTGCCATAAAAGCTGAAAAAAACACGTGCGAGAGTCGGTTTTTATTTTCGTCCTAAAACATTGAAAAAAGGGCCAATGCAATAGCCTACGACGAAAGGACCTAATTTAGAACGATGCCAAAGATCTTGAAAGTTCACATCTAAGTACTTGGTGGTCTGGTTTTGAGTGATACTAAAGTTTTTTTCCCATAAAAGCCGAAAAAAATATACCCGAGAGTCGGTTTTTATTTTCATTCCAAAACGCTGAAAAAAGGGTCAATGCTATAGCCTACGAAGAGAGGACCCAATTTAGAACGATGCCAAAGATCTCGAAAGTTCACATCTAACTACTTGGTGGTCTTGTTTTGAGTGATACTAAAGTTTTTTGCCCATAAACGTCGAAAAAAATATGCCCAAGAGTTGGTTTTTATTTTCGTCCTAAAACGTTGAAAAAAGGGCCAACGCTATAGCCTACGAAGAGAGGACCCAATTTAGAACTATGCCAAAGGTCTCGAAATGTCACATCTAACTATAGGGTGGTCTCGTTTTGAGTGATGCTAAAGTTTTTTGCCCATAAAAGCCGAAAAAAATATGCCCGAGAGTTGGTTTTTATTTTCGTCCCAAAACGTTGAAAAAAGGGCCAATGTTATAGCCAACGAAGAGAGGACCTAATTTAGAACGATGCCAAAGGTCTCGAAAGTTCACATCTAATTACTGGGTGGTCTCGTTTTAAGTGATACTAAAGGTTTTTACCTATAAAAACCAAAAAAAAATATGCCTGACAGTCGGTTTTTATTTTCGTCCCAAAACATTGAAAAAAGGGCCAATGCTATAGCCTACGAAGAGAGGACCCAATTTGTTTTCAATACTTTTATCTTCCTTTTGTTACTAATCTCTATATTTCCAAGCATTTCATTCAAGGAAAAATCAATCACTCCCTTGGGTTCGACACCCTTGCTTGCTTCTATCTACGGTAAAACCAAGGGTAACTATAAATAATTTTTCGTCAAGGCTTTTAGGTAAGTACCCTTCATTGATAACCACCTTACCTACTCTTTGCATAATTTTTTTTTTTTTTTTTTGCTTCTTTCATGTCAATTCTCGCCTTGTCAAAAATGGCGCCGTTGTCGGGGAGTGACATGGCATAGTATATCTTGAATGTTTGCTTAGAATTTTTTTTAGTAATTTTAGAAAAGCATATTAGATTTGTATTCTTTCTTAGATATATAAAAAAAAAATTGCATGCTATTTTCTTTTTCTTTGCTTTCTCTATTGTATGACTAGGTTGTCAAATGCATCTAGATTAGAATTTAAAGAAGACATAACCTTGCATGAAAGAAGACTAAGGAAAGAAAAGAAAAAGTTAGTAAGTTCATCCTTAGAGCCTCACATTTTCACATTTGAACCATCCCTTGAAGAACCCCTAGAGCCTTCCTTGGAGAACAATTTAAATAATCTAAAGGGAGAAGAGGCACCCGAAAAAACACTTAGGGAATTATATGAGCCCGATATTCACCAAAGACCAATAGGGATAGTAATTCCACCTACCACGACCAATTTTCACCTTAGGTCGGATTTAATCTCAAACTTACCTATCTTTAGAGGATCCAATGGAGAAGACCCACATAAACATCTTAGGGATTTTTCTTGGACATGTGACCTCCTTAGACCTCATGGGGTAACCGAGGAACAATTAAACCTTAGGGCATTTCCCTTTTCCCTTGCCGATAGTGCCAAAAGATGGCTTATACACTTAGAGCCTCAAACCATCACCACTTGGGAACAACTTAAGAAAAGGTTCTTAGAAAAATTCTTCCCAATAACTAGAGCCCAAACGGTCTTAAAAGAAATCGATGGTGCTAGGCAATCTAATAATGAAACTTTGTTTGAATATTGGGAGAGGTATAATGAACTTTGTGCAAGGTTGCCTTACAACCAATTAAGTGAGAGAGACATTGTGCAATATTTCTATTTGGGGTTGTTACCATCGGTTAGGGACTCCATAGATGCTGCTTTGGGAGGAGCCTTGATTGATAAAACTCCCTCCGAAGCTAGGAGGTTAGTTTCTAGAATGGTCGAAAATTCTCGAAACTTTACTACTAGTAGACCACTTGATATGAACTCTTCTTTGTCTTGTGATAACTCTGTTAAAGAGCAAGTGAATCTGCTTACTAAAATGTTTACTTCTTTTGTGAAAGGAGAGGTACCCAAAGTAGTTTCATGTGGAGTATGTGGCTTGCTTGGCCACCATAATGACCAATGTCCTTAGATAAAAGAGGTAAGTGCCTTAGGAGGATATAGAAGGAATGATTCACAGAGTAATGCTTACAACTCTGGATGGAGGGACGATCCAAGTCTTAGATGGGGTCCACAAGAACCCAAACATAACAACACTCCTTCACCATCATCATCAAAAGGTACGTACTTAGAAGAGATAGTTTCCAAGTTAGCTTTTAGCTCAAATAGCTTTAAAAATTATTTTGAGAAGAATCTAGCTAAATTGAGTGATTATACCGTTAGTTCAACCGGAGACATTAAAAATGATGTGCAAAACATGAAAGCATCTATCTCAGAGTTAGGAAACAAGTTAGACCAATTGGCAATCCAATTTCTTAAAACAGAGGGGAAAGGCAAACTTCCCGCCCAACCCAATCATGCTAATGTAAGTGCCATCACCTTGAGAAGTGGTAAGGTTTTAAATGGAAATGATGATGTTCCTTTACCTCATTCTGACCCTAACTTGGAAAAAAGTTATTCAAATAACAAAGAAGAAGACAAGGTACATACTAACCCTTCTCTTTCTAATGCTTCTTCTTCTAACAATGATTCAAACAACCATATTGATAATCCTCCACCTCCTTTTCCTTCTAGGTTATCTCAACCAAGGAAAGAACTCAAGAATGATGAAGAACTCCTTGAAGTTTTCAAGAAGGTAGAAGTGAACCTACCCCTCTTGACGGCAATCAAAAGCATACCAAGGTACGCAAAATTTCTTAAGGAGTTATGCACTAACAAGAGGAGAAGTAGAAGCCAAGAAAAGGTAACGGTTAGTAAAAATGTCTCTTCACTCATAAAGAAGAATCTTCTGGAAAAATGTGTTGATTAGGGTATGTTTTCACTTCCTTGCACTATAGGAAATAGAGACATATCTAGTGCCATGCTTGATTTAGGTGCTTCCATTAATGTCATGCCACTTAGTGTTTTCAAAGACCTAGGATTGAATGGACTTGAAAGGACTAGCATTTGTATTCAACTTACCGATAGATCTTTTATTTCGCCATTAGGGGTTGTAGAAGATGTCTTAGTTAAGGTAGGAAATCTAATATTCCCCGCTGATTTTTACATAATTGAAATGAACAATGAATTTGCACTTACATCTCCTACCATACTTTTAAGAAGACCATTTTTGAAAACCGCTAAAGCCATAATTAATGTTGATAAAGGTCTTCTTAGTGTTGAGTTTGATGGTGATGTTGTGTCTTTCAATATTTTTGATGATATAAAGTCCTCTAATGATCATGTTTCATTGTGTGCACTTGATGCTTTAGAATCATTAGAAACATTAGAAGAGCATGATAAACTCAATGAGCTTATAGACCAAGCAACTTTAGAATATGTTGATAATGAATTTTCTAAAGAGAAACCTAACGATGATGATCTTTCAATTCTTCCTAGACTTTGTTACTAGTATAAATGATGAGCATGCTTTAGTTGCAACACATAAACAACATGCTTTAGGTAATAATTTTGCATCTAGTAAAGAACTTGATCTAGGAAGAGACATTAAGGATGAAGATGAACAAACTTTGAAAGACATAGGCATTGATAATGAACAAGACCCAAGCATCCACATAAGAAAATTAAAAAAGAACGATTTAGAAAATGATCCTTGTGAAGTCTATTTGCATAAAGAATGTGAGAATTTTAATTCCAATTCTAATTCTAATGAACTCACACTACCTTTGCAGGAAAATGGGATAGAACTTAAGGTTCTACCTTCTCATCTCAAGTATGTGTTCTTAGGAGAAAAGAATACATACCCCGTCATAATATCAAAAGAGCTTACCGAAGAACAAGAATCAAGGTTGCTTGAAACCTTAAAAAGACATAAGCAAGCCATTGGTTGGAGTCTTGAAGACTTGAAAGGTATTAATCCATCCTTTTGTACACACCGTATCCTTCTTGAGGAAAGGGCAAAGAATAAAGTTCAACCTCAAAGACGCCGATATCATATATCCGGTACCGCATAGCCCTTGGGTAAGTCCTATTCATGTAGTACCCAAGAAGACCGGTATGACCATCGTGGAAAATAGCAAAGGTGAGTTCTTTCCTACTTGTGTTTCAAATAGTTGGCGCATGTGTATCGATTATAGGAAGCTAAATGAGGTAACTCTTAAAGATCACTTCCCTTTACCCTTTCTAGATCAAATGATTGAACAATTAGGAGGAAAATCTTACTTTTGCTTTCTTGATGGATTCTCTGGATTTTACCAAATACCCATTGCATGTGTAGACCAACATAAAACCACTTTTACATGTGAATTTGGAACTTTTGCTTTTAAAAAAATGACTTTTGGACTATGTAATGCTCCTGCGACATTTCAAAGGTGCATGTTAAGCATATTTACAGATTTCATAGAAAAATGCATAGAAGTGTTCATGGATGATTTTACAGTTTATGGGAATGATTTTGATTCTTGCTTGAATAGTTTAAAATTGATCCTAAAGAGATGCATAGATACTAACTTAGTGCTTAACTCTGAAAAGTGTCATTTCATGGCCTTTCACGGTATAGTACTAGGACACTTAGTATCATCTAAAGGAATAGAAGTTGACAAAGCTAAGATTGATGTAATCCAAAATCTGCCCTACCCCGCTTGTTTAAAAGATGTTAGATCATTTTTAGGTAGTGCCGGTTTTTATAGAAGATTCATAAAAGATTTTTCTAAAATAGCTTTGCCTTTGACAAATTTACTTCAAAAAGATGTCCCTTTTGTCATTGATGATAAATGCATGCATGCTTTCGATACTTTGAAAAATAAATTGACTTCCTCCCCTATCTTACAAACACCTAATTGGAACTTACCATTTGAGATAATGTGTGATGCAAGTGACTATGCATTAGGTGCAGTACTGGGACAAAGAATAGATAATAAATTGCATGCCATATATTTTGCATCTCGCACCCTAAACTCTCCTCAAGCTAATTACTCCACAACTGAAAAAGAGTTTCTGTCCATAATCTTAGCTCTTGATAAGTTTCGCAGCTACATAATAGGATCAAAAATAACTGTGTACACTGATCATGCAGCTATCAAGTATCTCGCAAACAAAAAAAAAGACTAAAGCAAGGATTATTACATGGGTACTCTTGCTCCAAGAATTTAATTTGACAATCAAGGATAGGAAAGGTATGGACAATCCCGTTGCCGATCACCTAAGTAGAGTCGTTCAAAAACAAGATGAAAATCTTTCTTACCCAAAGCACACCCTACAATAAAGAGGATTAAATGCTTTCTCCATGCAAGCTTTCCACCAAGCAACCATCAAGAATCATCCAGGGAAGTACACTGTTCCCCTTTCCTTTCTCTTTTCCTTTACTTTGCTTTCAAAAGCTTTGAGGACAAAGCAAATTTTTAAGTGGGGGATGGATTGCATGTTTCTTGATAATTAGCTTAACTTGCATGTGTATGAAAATGAGGTACCTTTCTTTTTTTCAAAAATTTTCAAACTTTCTCACATAAAATTGCATATCTGCCCAACCCTTGAGCTGAGCTCGGGTTTGTAAATTGTCACATTTAGAAATAATTTTCATATTCTGGATATATTTCTGAATACTCTGAATAGATTGAGAATGAGTAAAGAATGACCTGTTATCATTTTTTGTTTTAAACCCCTTTCTAGCCATACCATATTGAAATATGAATGCTTGAATGACAATGGTATGCTTGCTTTGATTGAATGATTGCATGTATTATACAATAAATGCATGGATATATTTCTAGCCTTGTCTTCTTTGTTGCATTATTATGATATGTCTATGATACACTCAGTCCAAATCTAGCCTAGATAGAGTTCAAATAGGATAGGAGCTTCTCTTTAGAAGTTGAGAAGGCTTTAACATTTTTGTCTTGTCAACATGATTTAGGAACCTCTTGCCTAGCCACGAAGAACTAGATCCCTTAGACAAGATTAGGCATTGATGAAACTTGTTGTCACCTCGAAAGGAGAAATCAATCTAGAAACTAAGTTTAGATCCATAGAAAGGTAGCCCACTGGTTCTAGCAAGGCCTAGTGACCACTGCATACCAAAGAAAAAAAAAAAAGAGGCTTGCAAAAAGAGCAATTGCATATACAAAAAAAAGGTGAGGCAACCAAGAGCCAAAAAAAAAAAATTGAATGAAAAAAATAAATAAATGCAATATGCATTAATAGAAAAAAAGGGCTCGTAAAAAAATGAGAGGTCGGGTAGGTTAATTGTGTTGGGTTCCTTGACCATCAGAACTTTCGGGGGAAAACTTCACTTTTAACCTAAGTAAAACCAGATAACCTTCTCTTAGTGTTCTAAACATAGCATCTAGATTGATGAGTGCTTCGAAAAGAGGAGGAATCCTTCCCGTTCCATAAGTAGAGAGAAAACGAGTCTAAGGTGTTTTAAATCTTTTTGTAGCATGTCTAGTATCCAAGTAGCAAAACTCGAGCGTCTTTCTAAAACGTGCTTGTTCCGGACGAACTTAGTTAAATCTGAACCTCAATGGATAATATGTAATCTCTTTGATAATTTGAACTAGGTTTAAGCATAGGTTTGGATGGACTGTTAAGACATTGAGTAACGCCGCTTAGTTGACTTGTTAGAAATGTATCACCTATATGCATGATTGTTTGTTTTTCTCTTAAGTTGATGATTGCTTCCCGTGCATGCTGCTTGACTGTTTGATATTAGATCTTTACTTTGCTCGGGACGAACAAAGCTTAAGTGGGCGGTAATTTGTTGGGACAAATATTGAAACGTTTAAGGATAGCCTATTCTCAATAATTATCATGCATATTTTCACTATTTTTATATTATTATGCAGAATATGAAGTAGACTCCGATACGAACCCAACGACACGAAAATCACATAATTCGGAGTTTAAACAAGGAAGAACGGACAAATTAAACATAAGGGACATTTTGGAAAATATTGAAGAACATTAACACGTGGTGCGATCTTAGCCCGCGCGCCCCTCAGCCACCCGAATTCAAATTCCAACCAACCCAATTTTATTTTTTCCATTTTTTTTTCGTGGCATTTTTGTAATTAATATCCAAACTTCCGAAATTACTCCAATTTTCTTCTTTTCTTCTTGGATATGGGCTTAGAAATACACTTTGGCCCATTTCCTCTATCTCTCCCTATAAATACCACCAATTAACCCCTAATTTCACAATTTCAATTCAATACAATTCACAATACCCTCCAAAATTACTCCCAATTCCCTCCAAATTCCAATTTCTCTACCCTCTCTCTATAATTTTTTATCTTCAACCATTTTTCCAGAAATATTGAAGATGGAAGGCTAATCTTTTGAGGTAAATTGGGCTTAGGCATTTCCAATCTTTGAGAATTTGATTAATTAGATTTTTTTTTTATAATTAGGGTTTGATTAGTCTTTGATTTCCATGTAATTTTTGTTAGAATCAATAATAAATTGCATCGAGAGTTGGATGTTTAATTCATTTTTATTGAATTTTGTAATCTTGATTCTTGATTTTATGAATTTTTGGTTCAATATTGTAAGCAATTTACCCCTAGTATTTCAATTAATGCAAGATTAGTTTATTTGCTTGCTTATATACAAAATTTCCATGATTCTTCATTTTATCTCTCCCAATTTTAGAATTGTGTAATGCCTCTTTTGGATTTCAATCGATTTTGATAATTTTTGGAATTAAATTGAATACCTTTTTTTGTGCACAAATTAATTTCTCTTTGATTCCTTGAAAATAAAGTTGTTGTTGATCCATCTTGTGTTTTCTTTTGAAGAAAAAAAATAATGGGTTTAGTTAGAATTGCAATGATCAAACTAAACCCTTTGGAATTCTTTACTTGTTTTTGAATTTTGATTCAAGAATTCCTTCCAAGATCAAGCAATTTGATCTTGCAAGGAAATCTTGAATCAAAATCTCTTTAAAAGCTATGCATAATTCAATTTCCTTACCTTCTTTGATTCAATGATAAGATTTGATGTAAGCCTAAGCCCATTCCTCACTTACCACCTTTGGAATTCAATATCTAGTATCTCCTCTTTTTTGTGAATTGTTTTGCATACCAAACTCCCCTTCTCATTCCCTCCTACAATTTTCCCCAATTTGTTTTCAATACTTTTATCTTCCTTTTGTTACTAATCTCTATACTTCAAAGCATTTCATTCAAGGAAAAATCAATCACTCCCTTGGGTTCGACACCCTTGCTTGCTTCTATCTACGGTAAAATCAAGGGTAACTATAAATAATTTTTCGTCAAGGCTTTTAGGTAAGTACCCTTCATTGATAACGACCTTACCTACTCTTTGCATAATTTTTTTTTTTTTTTTGCTTCTTGCATGTCAATTCTCGCCTTGTCAGTGATGCTAAAGTTTTTTGCCCATAAAAGCTGAAAAAAATATGCCCGAGAGTCTGTTTTTATTTTCGTCCCAAAACGTTGAAAAAATGGTCAATGTTATAGCCAACTAAGAGAGGACCCAATTTAGAACGATGCCAAAGGTCTCGAAAGTTCACATCTGACTACTGGGTGGTCTCGTTTTAAGTGATACTAAATTTTTTTGTCCATAAAAACCAAAAAAAATATGCCTGAGAGTCGGTTTTTATTGTCGTCCCAAAACGTTGAAAAAAGGACCAATGCTATAGCCTACGAAGAGAGGACCCAATTTAGAACGATGCCGAAGGTGTCAAAAGTTCATATCTAACTACTGGGTGGTCTCGTTTTGAGTGATATTAAAGTTTTTTGCCCACAAAAGCTGAAAAAAATTACGCCCGAGAGTTAGTTTTTATTTTCGTCCCAAAACGTAAAAAAAAAGGCTAGTGCTATAGCCAACGAAGAGAGGACCCAATTTAGAACGATGACAAAGGTCTCGAAAGTTCACATATAACTACTGGGTGGTCTCATTTTGAGTGATATTAAAGTTTTTTGCACATAAAAGCCGAAAAAAACACGCCCGAGCGTCTGTTTTTATTTTCGTCCCAAAAAGTTGAAAAATTGGCCAATGTTATAACCTACGATAAGATGACTCAATTTAGAACGATGCCAAAGGTCTCAAAAGTTCACATCTTACTACTGGGTAGTCTCGTTTTGAGTGATATTAAATTTTTTTGCCCATAAAAGCCCAAAAAATACGCCCGAGAGTCAGTTTTTATTTTCGCCCGAAAACTTTGAAACAAGGGCCAATGATATAGCCTACGAAGAGGACCAAATTTAGAACGATGCCAAAGGTCTCGAAAGTTCACATCTAAGTACTGGGTGGTCTCGTTTTGAGTGATATTAAAGTTTGTTGATCATAAAAGCCCAAAAAAATACGCCCGAGAGTCGGTTTTATTTTCGTCCCAAAACGCTGAAAAAAGGGCCAATGCTATTGCCTACCAAGAGAGGACCCAATTTAGAACGATGTCAACAGTCTCGAAAGTTCACATCTAACTACTGGTTGGTCTCGTTTTGAGTGATATTAAAGTTTTTTGCTTGTAAAAGCCCAAAAAAACACGACGGAGGGTTGGTTTTTATTTTCTTCCCAAAACATTGAAAAAATGGTCAATGCTATAGCTTACGAAGAGAGGACCCAATTTAGAACGATGTCAAAGGTCTCGAAAGTTCACATCTAACTACTGGGTGATCTCGTTTTGAGTGATATTAAAGTTTTTTGCCAATAAAAGCCCAAAAAAATACGCCCGAGAGTCGGTTCTTATTTTTGCCCCAAAACGTTTAAAAAAGGGTCAATGCTATAGCCTACGAAGAGAGGACCCAATTTAGAACGATGCCAAAGGTTTTGAATGTTCGTATCTAACTACTGGGTGGTCTCGTTTTGAGTGATATTAAAGTTTTTTGTCCATAAAAGCCGAAATAAATACTCCCGAGAGTCGTTTTTATTTTCGTCCCAAAACATTGAAAAAAGGGCCAATGCTATATAGCCTACGAAGAGAGGACCCAATTTAGAATGATGCCAAAGGTCTCGAAAGTTCACATCTAACAACTGGGTGGTCTCGTTTTGAGTGATATTATAGTTTTTTTCCCTTAAAAGCCCAAAAAAATACACCCGAGAGTTGGTTTTATTTTCGTCCCAAAACGTTAAAAAAGGGCCACAATGCTATAGCCTACGAAGAGAGGACCGAATTTAGAACGATGCCAAAGGTCTCGAAAGTTCACATCTAACTACTGGGTGGCCTCGTTTTGAGTGATATTAAAGTTTTTTGCCCATAAAAATATGCCCGAGAGTCACTTTCTAATTTCGTCCCAAAACGTTGAAAAAAGGGGTCAATGCTATAGCCTACGAAAAAAAGACCCAATTTAGAACGATATCAAAGGTCTCGAAAATTCGCATCTAACTATTGGGTGGCCTCATTTTGAGTGGTATTGAAGTTTTTTGCCCATAAAGCCCGAAAAAAATATGCCCTAGAGTCAGTTTCTATTTTCGTCCCAAAACATTGAAAAAAGGGCCAATTCTATAGCCTTTGAAGAAAGGACCCAATTTAGAACGATGTCCAAGGTCTCAAAAATCCACATCTAACTACTGGATGGCCTCATTTTGATTGGTTTTGAAGTTTTTTGCCCATAAATGTCGAAAAAATATGCCCAAGAGTCAGTTTTTATTTTCGTCCCAAAACGTTGAAAAATGGGCCAATGCTATAGCCTACGAAGAAAGGACCCACGTAGAGTATGCAAAAGATAAGATGTCACACTTATCAGCCCACAAGCATTGAGATAAAGAGGTGCAAGTTGAAAACAAAAAAGAAAATCTAAACCCTTCGAAGGCAAGTTTTGGGAAAAAGATAAAAAATGTGTTTGGGGCATCATTGATCAGTTTAAAAAACATTAATATTACCTAAAATAAGAGCACCTAGTAGTTAGATGTGAATTTTGGAAACTTTTTATCATTGTTGTAAATTGGATCGTTTCTTTGTAGGTTATAGCATTGGTCATTTTCGAATGTTTTAGGTGCTACCATAGTCCACAACTATCAAGCATCAATCCCGACCCTTAGGCTATTTTTTGGTGTCATAGAGTATACAAAAGATAAGATGCCACACTTATCAGCCTACAATCATTGTGCTAAAAAGGTGCAAGATAAAAACAAAAAAAATAAGTGAGGGGCATCACTTATCAGTTTTTGTGGAAAAAACTTTAAAATTACTCAAAGTGAGACCACCTAGTAGTTAGATGTGAATTTTTTAAACTTTTTAACATTGCACTAAATTAGGTCGTTTCTTTGTACGTTATAGGATTGGCCATTTTCAAATGTTTTGGGTGCTACCATAGTCCACCACCTACGAGCACAATTCCTGACCCTTAGGCTATTTTTCTGCGTCATAGAGTATGCAAAAGATAGAATGCCACACTTATTAGCCCACAATCATTTAGCTAAAGAGGTGCAAGACAAGAAGAAATAAAAAGGACCGTTGGAAGACTAGTTTTGAGAGCAAAAGTAAAAAATTAAAAACCTAGTCTGGGGCATCACATAAACTTTTTTGAGATAAAAGCTCTTACATTCTTTAAAATGAAACCACTTAGTGGTTAGATGTTAATTTTCGAGACATTTTTACACTGGCCAAAATTGGATCCATTTTTATATCTATATATAGCATTGACCGTTTTACGAACATTTTGGGTGTCACCTTAGTCCACCATTAAAGAGCACCAATCATGACCCCCAGCCCTATTCTTGTGTCTTAAACTAGGGAGAAAACAAATGAAAAATCCAGTTGGAGGACTTGTTTTGACACAAAAACGGCTATAACATTAGTCTTTTTTCAAACGTTTTGGGTGTCACTTTTCTCCAACACTAAGAATCACCAATCCTGACCATTAGCTCATTCTCCTATGCCATTGACCATGCAAAAATTATGAAGCCACACTTATCATCCCACAATCAATGAACTAAATAGGTGCAAGGTAAACACAAAAAAAGAGGAAACCCTTCAAAGACAAGTTTAGAGACAAAAATAAAAATTTAGTCTGGGCATCACTGACAATTTTTTGTGGGAAAAAAAGTTTAATATTACTCAAAATGAGACCACCTAGTGGTTAGTTGTGAATTTTTTAGACTTTTTGACATTTTGTTCTAACTTGGGTCATTTATTTGTAGGCTTTAGCAATAGCCATTTTTTGAAAGTTTTTGGTGCTACCATAGTCCACCACTAAAGAGCACCAAATCTCGACCCTTAGGCTAGTTTTCTATGACTAAGGGAATGCAAAAGGTAGGATGTCAAACTTATTAGTCGTGAATCATTAAGCTAAAGCAGGGCAAGACAAAAAGCAATAGAAAGGACCTTTGGAAGAACAGTTTTTAAGACCAAAAATAGGAAATAAAAAATCGAGTCAGGGGCATCACATAAACTTTTTTTGAGAAAAAGGCTCTGACATTCTTCAAAATGAAACCACTTGGTGGTTAGATGTCAATTTTCGAGGCATTTTTACACTAGCCAAAATTGGATCCTTTTTTTATCTATATATAGCATTCACCGTTTTTTTGAACGTTTTGAGTGTCACCTTAGTCCACCATTAAAGAGCACTAATCATGACCCCTAGCCCTATTCTTGTGTCTTAGACCACATCAAAGATACGTTTGGACACTTATCAATCCACAATCATTAAATTAAACTAGGGAGAAAACAAATGAAAAAAACTGTTGGAGGTCTAGTTTTGAGGCAAAAGAAAAATTGAGTCGGTAGCAACACTTAAAAATTTGTTTCGAACAAAACTTCAACATTCCCAAAAATAAAACTACTTGGTAGTTTAGATTTGAATTTTGTGGTTTTTTTTAATGTGGCCACAAATGGGTCATTTTTTTAAGGGTATAACATTAGCCTTTTTTCGAACTTATGGGTGCCACTTTAGTCCAACACTAAGAAGCACCAATCCCGACCATTAGCTCGATCTCCTATGTAATTGACCATGCCAAAGTTATGAACCCACACTTATCAGGCCACAATCATTGAACTAAAGAAGTGCAAGATAAAGACAAAAAAAAAACCTTTCGAAGACAGGTTTTGAGACAAAAATAAAAATTGAGTCTGGGACATCACTGACCAGTTTTTATGGGAAAAAAATTTAATATTACTCAAAATGAGACCACCTAGTAGTTAGATATGAATTTTCGATACTTTTTTACATTGTTCTAAATTGGGTCATTTCTTTGTAGACTACAGGATTCCATTTTTTGAACATTTTGGGTGCTACCATAGTCCACCACTAAAGAGCACCAATCTCCACCCTTATGCATTTTTTATGTTTCGTAGAGTATATGCAAGAGATAGGATGTCAAACTTATCATCCCACAATCATTGTGCTAAAGGGGTGCAAGACAAGAGGAAATAAAAAGAACCGTTGGAAGACTAGTTTTGAGAGCAAAAATAAAAGATAAAAAACCGAGTCTAGGGCATCACATAAACTTTTTTTAGAAAAAAAACTCTGACATTCTTCAAAATTAAACCACTTAGTGGTTAGATGTGAATTTTCAAGACATTTTTACACTAGCTAAAATTGGATCCTTTGTTGTATTTATATATAGCATTAGCCGTTTTTCAAACATTTTGGGTGTCACCTTAGTCCACCATTAAAGAGCACCAATCATGACCCCTAGCTCTATTTTTTTTTCTTAGACAACGTCAAAGATACGTTTAGACACTTGTCAATCCACAATCATTAAACTAGGGAGAAAACAAATGAAAAAACCCGTTGGAGGACTAGTTTTAAGGCAAAAACAAAAACTGAGTCGGTAGCAGGACATAATAATTTTTTCGGCTTAAACTTCAGCTTTCCTAAATATAAAACCATTTAGTAGTTTAGATGTGAATTTTGTGGATTTTTTTAAAGTGGCCACAAATGGGTCATTTTTCTGTAGGCTATAACAATAGCCTTTTTTCGAACGTTTTGAGTGTCACTTTAGTCCAACACAAAGAAGTACAAATCCTGACCATTAGCTCCATCTCTTGTGCCATTGACCATGCAAAAGTTATGAACGCACACTTATCAGCTCACAATCATTGAACTAATGAAGTTGCAAGATAAAAATTTTAAAAAACAAATCCTTCAAAGATAAGTTTTGAGACAAAATTAAAAATTGAGTCTAGGGCATCACTTACCAGTTTTTGTGGGGAAAAACTTTAATATTACTCAAAATGAGACAACCTAGTAGTTAGATGTGAATTTTTGAGACTTTTTTACATTGTTCTAAATTGGGTTGTTTCTTTGTAGGTTATAGCATTGGCCATTTTTTAAACGTTTTGGGTGCTACTATAGTCCACCACTAAAGAGCACTGATCTCGACCCTTAGGCTAGTTTTCTATGACTAAGAGTATGCAAAAGATAGGATGTCACACTTATCGGCCCACAATCATTGAGTTAAGGGGTGCAAGACAACAAGCAATAGAAAGGACCATTGGAAAACTAGTTTTGAGCACAACAATAAGAAATAATAGACCGAGGTTGGGGCATCACATAAACTTTTTTGAGAAAAAAACTCTGTTATTCTTCAAAATGAAACCACCTGGTGGTTAGATGTGAATTCTTTTAGACTTTTTTACATTGGCCAAAATTGGATCCTTTTTTGCATATAGCATTGACTGTTTTTCGAATGTTTTGGGTGTCACCTTAATCCACCATTAAATAGCACCAATCATGACCCCTAGCCCTATTCTTGTGTCTTAGACCACGTCAAGGATAAGTTTGGAGACTTATCAATCCACAATCATTAAACTGTGGAGAAAACAAATGAAAAAACTCGTTGGAGGACTAGTTTTGATGCAAAACAAAAACTTCGTCGATAGCCGCACTTAAAATTTTGTTTCGGACAAAAGTTCAGCATTCCTCAAAATAAAACCACTTAGTAGTTTAGATGTGAATTTTGTGGATTTTTTTAAAGTGGCCACAAATGGGTCATTTTTTTGTAAGCTATAACATTAGCCTTTTTTCTAACGTTTTGGGTGCCACTTTAGCCCAACACTAAGAAGCACCAATTCTGACCATTAGCTCGATCTCCTATGTCATTGACCATACCAAAGTTATGAAGTCACACTTATCAGCCCACAATCATTGAACTAAAGAGGTGCAAGATAAAAACTAAAAAAGAAAGCTCTTCGAAGACAAGTTTTGAGACAAAATAAAAAGTTGAGTCTAGGGCATCACTTACCAGTTTTTGTGGAAAAAAAAATTAATATTACTCAAAATGAGACCACCTAGTAGTTAATTGTGAATTTTCGAGACTTTTTGACATTGCTCTAAATTGAGTCGTTTCTTTCTAGGCTATAGCATTGACTATTTTTTGAACGTTTTGGGTGCTACCATAGTCCACTACTAAAGAACACAAATCCTGGCCCTTATGCTAGTTTTCTGCAACTAAGAGTATGCAAAAGATAGGATGCCACACTTATCAGTCCACAATCATTGAACTAAAGGGGTGTAAGACAAAAGGAATTAGAAAGGACCGTTGGAAGACTAGTTTTGAGAGCAAAAATAAGAAATAAGAAACCGAGTATGTGGCATCACATAAAAAATTTTGATAAAAAAAATTCTAACATTCTTCAAAATGAAACCACTTCGTGGTTATATGTGAATTTTTTAGATATTTTTACATTAACTAGAATTGGATCCTTTTTTGTATCTATATATAGCATTCACCGTTTTTCGAATGTTTTGGGTGTCACCTTAGTCCACCTTTAAAGAGCACCAATCATGACCCCTAGCCCTATTCTCGTGTCTTAGACCATGTCAAAGATACATTTAGACACTTATCAATCCACATTCATTTAACTATGCGGAAAACAAATGAAAAAACCCCATTGGAGGACTAGTTTTGACGCAAAAACAAAAACCGAGTCGGTAGCAGCACTTAAAAATTTGTTTCAGACAAAACTTCAGCATTCCTAAAATCAAAACCACTTAGTAATTTAGATATGAATTTTGTGAATTTTTTTAAAGTGGCCACAAATTGGTTGTTTTTTTTGTAGCCTATAACATTAGTCTTTTTTCAAACGTTTTAGGTGCCACTTTAGCCCAACACTAAGAAGCACCAATCTCGACCATTAACTCATTCTTCTGTGCCATTGACCATGCCAAAATTATGAACCCACACTTATCAGCTCACAATCATTGAACAAAAGACGTGCAAGATAAAAACTGAAAAATAAAGTCCTTCAAAGACAAGTTTTGAGACAAAAATAAAAATTGAGTCTGGGCATCACTGAACAGATTTTGTGGAAAAAAAAACTTTAATATTACTCAAAATGAGACCACCCCGTACTTAGTTGTGAATTATCGAGACTTTTTAACATTGTTCTAAATTTGATCGTTTCTTTGTAAGTTATAGCTTTGGCCATTTTTCGGAAATTTTGGGTGCTACCTTAGGTGAAGTTTATTTGAAGCTTATGTTACATTTAACTGGGCCCTACTGCAGCAAAAGAAAAAATGGGGTTGCAGAACAACACATCAGCAAACACCATGTTTCATTTTGTAGGGAAATTGCTGAGGTACAATATCCTTAGATCGGATAAATACATAAGTAAAACCTCTAAAAAAAATTCACACAAATTTGGTCCAATTAGCCTACAAGACACTGGATACGGCCGAAGAGGATGGCTCTGTCCTTTGGGATTCAACTTGAACATCCGTTACTTCAGGAGCAGGAATGTCTGGTTGAATTTGAATTTGTGTTACTTGAGGAGTGACACCATCAAATTGAGAGGACGATTCGGGTTCACTTTGTACCGGTGGTTGGACAATTTCTTGTGTATTGAACTTATTGATATAGTAACTGAGTGAGGGTCCAGTGTATTCAACAGTCTTCACTTCAGGTGGTTTCTTACCAACTTGAAGCAGTATAGATGAAGCTGCAGCGACCGCAATGAGTGCAATTCCACCAGCAATTGCTAGTGTGTTCTCAGCTCCATCAGAAGAAGAACCTGCAGTCCCGGAGCTTATAGCACTTTCTGCTACATAAACTACTGGCTGCATGTACACATAATTTAAAGAGCCAGGGTTATTCAACATCCAAAGTAATAAAGAAATAAAGAAAAAAGGAAATTGTAATTGAATCGTGTGCCTCCCTCAAATCGATAAGCATTTTGTTTCTGGTTTTATATTTTAGAAAAATATGTTTGTTTCCTCGTATTAGTTAAGCCAAATTGCAATAATATAAACTAAAGTTTTTAAAAAAATACACTCTTTCTTGGTTTTTTGAAAATTAAGTTCAGGCGTAATTTTTTACAATAATTTGCATCTTTCTTAAATATAAAGTTGAATTTTAAGTCAAATTTTAAATTTCATAAACAAGTTTCTAAAACTTCTTTTTTTTAGTTTTCAATATTTGGCTTCGTTTTTTAAAACATTGTTAAAATGTAGATGGAAAATCGATAATAGAGGTGGAGAGAAATATTTGTAGGCTTAATTTGTAGAAACGAAAAATCAAAAACTAAATGGTTACCAAATAAACTTAGAAAATTATACATAGAGGCAATGTTTAAAAGCTTAAGAATATCATAAATAAAATAATTACTATTCCGAACATATGTTGGTGGGATCAGAATCAGATGGTATATATTTTTAAAAAAAAAATCAGAAACAATCAACGACTTAAGAGCACTACATATAAAAAAAAGTGCTACATTAAGAAGAGTAAACATAGTTGAAAAATATGAAAAAACTAAACCTAAGAAATCTTGACTTTAAAATTAGTAAATTATTACTAATTTTTAAAAATAACAAAAAAGCCAAGCTTAGAACTTTTTTTTTTTGTAAAGGTATTGTAATAAATGCAAGAGTGGGAATTTGAATCTGGGACCTTTTATCCACAACTACATCAGATGTCAGTTAAGCTAAGCTCATGTTGGCGCCAAGCTTAGAGCTTTGAGCCTATGGGACTTCACAAAAGTTGTACTTTATTACGTGAGCCTCGCCTTTTCAAGTCAAGGTGCCAGATCTAGGCTTGAGCCTAGGTGCACCAAGGAACACATTCGAGATGACTTTTTAAAACACTGTGCCTACACTGATTTATGTATTCAAATTCTACTATAAATGAGCATAAAGTTTTGTATCAGCATTACGTTGCAACAAGTTTCCTTTTTATCTAGACGGATTCCTGTATTCAAACTCTACAATAGCCGATAACTCAGAAATAAAACTTTAGGGTGTGTTTGGTTTAGATTATAAAGTGTTTAATTTTCCCAAAAAACTATTTTGAAGAAAATGGTAGTGCTTGACAAATTAAAATAATGCATTTTCTAAAAATTCATTTATAAAATAATCTATTTTGGATAAATCTTTAAAAACCAAATTCACCTATAAACACTCGTAAAAAAGTCTAACCAAACATTAAGTGTTTTAATTTTAAACTCATTTCCAAAAAAGTGTTTAAAAGAAAATGTATTATTAAAAAACATTTTTTTCTTAATTCAATCCAAACGAACCCTTAATCTTAAATCATTGGAAAATTCAAACTTACTTCAACAGAATATATGTTTGTTTGTCCAGCAGTGTCCTTTTCTACATAGCCAGTCCACCCTTTTCTCCTCGGTGGGTATGTCCCAACCACTTTAGTTTTCTCCCCAGCTAGCCATTCCATACTTATTTTCCCAACCTGCATTGCAATAGGCATTGAACCGTTAAGGCATTTTGTACCCGTTTCAAACTAGTACAACACGAATTATCTTAAAATTTATTGTGTGCGACCAAATAGTACGCTGCAAAATAAAATATATCTAGTATTAAATGCATTAAAGAAAATAGGCACTAAGTTACGTGGAAACTCGAGTACCAAGAAAAAAACCACGATATAACTTTCTTATTAATTTCTCATACTAACAAAAGATGCAAAGGAAAAAATAAATAGACAACAAACTTATGATAAAAAAGGAAAGGAAATTAGGTAAATCTTTTTTTGATCAAGTCCACTAATTCTAACATTTAGTCGTAAGCATAATTTCATTCTTAAAAAAAGAAAGGTGGTGGGTTCAAATCTTGACAACTAGTTGTAGACTTGGAAAGTAATTTTACTGAAGAAGCACCAAATAAATAGTGGAATGAAAAGTCTCAAGACTATATTTTTCCTTCTGAACAATTGGTTTATGTACGATTGAAGTTCAGATTATAAAAATTCTACAATTCAATCAATCAAATAGATAAAATCCTGATAAGAATTTTTTTTCATTTATATATTTTCAGTATTTCTTTTCTGTTATCTCGGATCTTTCAGTTATTTTTTTATTGTATTTTCAGTTCTCTTTTACATTATCTGTTGTCCTATCAGCTCTTGTATGTGGCACTAGTTTTCTCAGGAATGAATACTGCTCTTCAATGAGCTTTTCTGCACTTTTCTCTTTACGTGCTTCTATATTCTTCCTTTTACAATATAGTATCGCAGCTGCAAGGCTTCTTCTTCAAAGAATTTCTTGTAAGGGTGGCAAGCTCTGGAACTTCCGGTGAAGAGATTATTCCACCGGTACCAACTGTACCTACTACGACCGCGCCTACGACCTTACTAATTCAATCAACCCGTCCCATCAATCAACGCCTACCTCCTCTTTCAAATCGGAACATCAATGTTGCCCCTAAATTTGTTTAATAAATTTGTCTTGGTAAACAACAATTTAAAAAGGATTAGATTACAGTATACAAAATAAGTGAACAATTAGCTGCACCTAAAACATTGAATTACATATTTTAATCAATCCTAAAAAGATTTAGACAAAATTCAATCGGTTCAGAAGGCATTGCGAATTATTAAAAGGCGGCTAACCTCTTTATCTGGGGCACATTCGTCGACATTGCAATCGGAATCTTCAGACGAAGCTCTGACCGTTAAAACTAGATTGGAAGTACTTTGACTGAAGAGTCTCTGCGACTTTCTCATGGCTATATGGCTCGGAAACGAGCATGAATTTGCAGCAATCAGCGTCTGTGAAGCACAAGCCATCATTCTCCAAAGCACGTATCGGTTCCTGGGAAAACTGCTTGTGATTTCAGAGAACGGAGATGAGAGTTCAAGAAGATTCAAACTTGTTGCCCTCGGGAGACGAGATCTTTTTACACTGGGATGACTGTTTTGTGGTGTGGGAATTGAGTGGGATTTAGAAGGACTACGTGTCCGTATACTGTTGGTCCGTTTTGAAAATGGATTTTTCTGTCCCCAAATACGTGTACAGTAAACAATTCCAATAAAAAATATTCAACACGAGCATAGTAACACCCATTGAACAAAAAAATAATAATAAAATATAAACTATTGATCAAAATATTTGAAGTGAATATTTATAAACCTAATTTTACAAAATATTTAGTATCTATAGCAAATTCTATCACTGATCATCATTAATATGTTGTAATAGAAGACTATCATTGATATAGTCCAAAATTTTGCTATAGCTTGTAAATATTTTAATTTATTTTGCTATTTTTTAAAATGTCTTTTTTGTTTTTTATTTTTATATATTTTTTAAATTATTTTTTATTCATTATAAGATATATTTTTTTGTCCATTTCTTATAATGAATTGGTAAAGAGTGAGACTTGAATTTAGATTTAGAGAGAGCTTGAGGCTATTTGAATTTAGATCTAGAGAGAACTGGAGGCTATTTCATCCCTTCGCTAGCTTCTGATATCGATATTATTTTAATTATATATATTATATAAAGGAAAATTGCAATTGATGATCATTTTAAGAATAATAATTAAGAATATAGCAACATTTTTAAAAAATTACAAATATAACAAAACTATCACTGATAGACTTCGTATGATCTATGAGTGCAAGAACAATATTTACTTTGACAAATTTTGTTATATTTGCAAAAAAATTAAAATGTTGTTATACACTTAATTATTTTGAATCTAATTGCTATATTTGCAACTATCCCTTATATAAATGGTATAAAGTTGATGGGCTCAAATGGGCTCAAACCTATACTAAATTGAGATTTTATAATGCATATCCTTTTTGGCATAAAATATTAAGTATATAACAATTTTCTAAACAATTTGAAAATATAGCAACTTTTGAATTCTTTTTTAAAATATTCCAAAATTGCCCTTGTTTTAAAAGAAAACTCCATTTCTCCACAATTTTCTCATTCTCCACGATTTTCTCTCCTTATCCACAATTTTCTCCTTCTCCACAATTTTCTCCTTCTCCATATTCTCAATGATTTTCTCCATGATTTTCTCCATTCTCCATCTTCACCGTATTTTTCTCCCTTCTCCATCTTCACTATTGTTTTCTCCCCTCTTCATCTTGATCGTCGTTTCTTTTCCATCTTCTATGTGATTTTCTCCAGCCCTAAGATCATTTGTCATTTTCTTCCATCTTAGTTTGATATTTGTTTTCGGATGTGATTCTTCCCTAAAATTTTGATTTCATCCAAATTTTACAATTTGATTTAATTTCATCCCCGTAGGTTGATTTTGTTCAATTCAATTGGTTTTAATGTGTTTAATTTCACTTGTATTGGACTTTATCAGTTTGAGGCTTTGTAGAAATTGAGCATATTATGAATTTTTCTATTACTTTTACGTTTTTAGGTTAAAAGAAATTGAGTTTTTTTTTTTTCTAAAAATATTGATGAATACAAGTTTCGCTGATAGACTATGGTTAGATTAGTTAATATGAGCATAGTGATATTAGTCTATCATTGATAGACTTTGTATCCTAATGCATCACTAATATCCTAAGTTATCACTGATAGTAGTCTATCAATGATAAACTCGTATCTTAGTCCATCACTAATAGTAGTCTATCAATGATAGACTCGTATCCTAACCCATCACTGATATTAGTCTATCAATGATAGACTCTATCTTCTATCAATATTATGAGTTTAACACTAGGATGATAAACTCTTTATATCTAGATTTTTTTTTTTTTTTTGTAGTAATTCAAAATTATGATTAATCAATGTATGAGTGTAACACTGCCTCTATTTTGCAAGCATCGAGCAAAAGGACCACGAAAACAAACAAAAAATATTAATGAGAAGAAAAGTAATCAAAATGTAGTCATTGTCATCATGTTGGTCACAAAATGATGTGACGTTACGTTGTTGATAAGAATCATTCTTCTTGAAGATAGAGAACATTTTTTTGTTAGTAGTAGTTACCTTATTGTAAAGTAGTGATATAAAGTAATGTCATAATGGAGTTTAATTTTTAGCTGATAGTTTATGTCAGTTATAGAACTTACTATGAAGTTTATCATTGATAGAGCTACTATCAATGATAAACTTCATAGTAAGTTCTATAACTGACATATACTATCAGCTAGACTTCAACATATATATTAACAAAACTTTTTCTCAATAAAATGCACACATTAATACTAATTTGCAATGATTCAACATGTATAATACTAATTTCTCAATGGGAACACAAAAGGCACATAACTAAATATGAAGAGGTAATATGACTGTGAAGTTTTTCACCGTTATGGTTTATCATTAATAAACTTTAACATTCATTGAAGAGTCACGACTATTTAAGAATATAAAGGGGCATAATTTGCAATATTCAACTTGTGATCCAACACTTTTCTATATCAATAGAACAAAATCAAAAAAAATGTAAAGTTAATTATTGATCTTTTCTATCATGAAATATCCACAAAACTAATATAGTACAATATTCATTTACTCAATGAGAGAGTTGCAAATCAAAACTAGGGACAGATGAATCGGTCTCTAGCAATATTCTAGTCTTTTGCATTCTCCAACATTTTATTTGATCGGTTAAGTTGTCTCTTCGGCGTCCCAACATTCTTCACTATTTCCATAGTTTTCATTTTTTTTTCTTTTCTTGAATGACCTGAAATAATAATATTGAATTAGGGTTTATAAATATATATTATAATGGAAACAATCTAAACATCTTCCAAGTCTATTAGTCATAGAAACCTATCACTAATAGACCGTAAGCAACAACACATAAAAAATACACATTAAACTAAAGTATATATCTACTAACATCTCATTGCAAGCAAGCTAAACATCCTTTAAGTCTATAAGTGATAGAAACCAATCATTGAAAGACCTTTAAGCAACATCACATAAAAATGCACATTAAACTAAAGTATCTACAAACATCCCATTGCAAACAAGCTAAACATATTCCATGTCTATCAATGATAGAACATATCATTGATAGTCTTTAAGAAACATCACATAAATAAATGCACATAAACTAAAACTGATAGAACCTAAACAACAATACATAAAAATGTCATAAAACTAAATTATCTAGTAACACCCCAATGCAAACAAACTAAACATCCCTCAAGCCTATCACTGTTACAAACGTATCATTCATAGACCATAACCCTAAACAACAACACACAAACTTAAAACAGATTAGCATGCCGAAGAAGTAAGTTAAACATCCAAACACAAACAAGTTCAACATCCTCCAAATCTATCAATCAGTGATAGAAACATATCACTGATAGACCATACACAACATCCCACACAAAAAATGCACATTAAACTAGAGCTTCTACCAACTTTCCAAGTCAAACAAGCTAAACATCTTCCAAGTCTATCAACGATTGAAATATATCACCGATAAACCTTTAATAAGCAACAACAAATAAAAAATTGACATTAAACTAAAACATCTAATAACAATCCTAACACAAACATATTAAACATCTTTCAAGTTCATGAAAACATATCACTAGTAGAACTAAATTATCTACTAACATCCCAATGCAAACAAACTAAACATCCCTTAAGTCTATCACTGATACAAACATATCACTGATAGACCATAAGCAACATCCCACACAAAATGCACATTAAACTAGACTTTCTACTAACTTTCCAAGTCAAACAAGCTAAACATCTTCCAAGTCCATCAATGATTGAAATATATCACTTATAGACCCTAAGCAACAATAGATAAAAAATACATATTAAACTAAATATCTACTAACATCACATTGCAAGCAAGCTAAACATCCTCTAAGTCTATATGTGATAGAAACAAATCACTGAAAGACGACCTTTAAGCAACATCACATAAAAAATACACATTAAACTAAAGTAAGTCTATCAGTAATAGTAACATATCACTGATAGATCATAAGCAACAACATATAGAAAATGCAGATTGAACTAAAGCATCTACTAACATCCCAATGCAAATAAGTTAAACATCTTTCAAATCTCAAATCTATCAGTGATAGAAACATATAATTGATAGACTCTAAGTAACATCACATAAAAAATGCACATTAAACTAAAGATTCTACTAACATCCAAACGCAAATTACAAGTTAAGCGTCCTCCAAGTCTATCAAGATGAAATATATCATTGTAGACACTAAGTAACATCACATAAAAACTACACATTAAACTAAAACATGTACTAACAATTCAACACAAATAAGTTAAACATTCTTTAAGTTGATAGAAACATATCACTAATAGACCTTAAACAATGACATAAAAAATGTACATTAAACTAAAGTATCTACTAACATTCCAATGCAAACAAACTAAACATCCTCCAAGTCTATTAGTGATAGAAACATATCATTGATAGACCCTAAGCAACATCACATAAAAATGTGCATTAAACTAAATCATCTACTAACATCCCAATGCAAACAAACTAAACATCCCTCAAGTCTATCAGTGATATAAACATATCACTTATAGACCTTAACCCTAAGTAACAACACACAAATTGAAAAACAAACAGAGCATAACCAAACAGAAAATGAAGAAATCGATTTCAAAGAAATAGAAAAAGAAAGAAAATATATTTCAAAAAGATTACAACCAAATGAAAAACAAAGATACTGGAAGAACGAAAATAACTTACGATTTCAAAGGAAAAGCAACGAAATTTGTAGATGATGAAGTGGAGAAATCAAAAACAATGTGGACGATGAAACGAAGGTATCGAAGACCAAATGAAAGTGGAAAATGGAAGGAAAACGTGAAGCGTGAAGGCATCAGAAGTGGAAGATGAAGAAATCTTAGAAAGTCTGTTTTGAAATCGAAATACGAAGTGGTGGAAGCGTGAAATGGATCTTCTCCTTGTTGTAGGAGCATTTTGATCTTTAACTTTGTGTTGTATTTAAGATTTGCCATTTTTGTAATTTGTTTAAACTTTTACTATATCCTTAATTAATTTAGAGTAAAATGTTATATCTCTATATAGAATATAGATATGATAACAAATGAGAAAAAAAGTCTATAGACTCAATTTTCGAAAACAAATAACAAAAACAAATTTGTTACAAAAAAAAAAAGGTCCAAATGGTCATCAACTAGAGTCTAAGTAATTAATCACCACAATAAGCTCAATTTTTTTCCATAATGTCCTTTAAAACTAGAAAATAAAATGCATTAGATTCTAGGATGACATCCAAATTATGAAAGTCCAAAAAAATAAATTTAGCTTAAAACTTACCATCGGTGGTTCAAATCCCCACATCTACACGTCGTAATAGAAAAACACCATTACTCGAATGAAAGGCAAGATACAACTTTAAGTGCAATGAAACATATTACACATTAATAGTATTGGATTTATTAACATCGTGATTCAGTTTGTTGGTCTGATAGAAAATTTCTCAATTCATTTACTTTTACACAGCATTATTCATATGGAGCGACCCTCAACAAGGGATGTCAAATACAAAAGTTCGTCACAAAGTCAATAAAGGAATCATAATACCTTACATTACATGGAATCCTCAAAACCAAAAAACGAACGTTCCTATTGATTTTCACATGGAAACAAAAACGCACCAACTATACACGAGTCACTTTCTCTTGACCCAGAAGATCAGGTTTCCTGGACCAATATTGTTCAAACCTCTGCCTCGCATATTCAATGTAATCAAAGTCAATATCGTTCACATGCTCCTGCAGAGAACATGTATGAATCAATGATAAGGATGTTCAGGAGTTTAGTTAGAAGCAAAATATATGTATCGAACATGATTGAAAAAATAGTTGGTGTATCTTGTTGCAATGCATGCGAAAAATAATATCACAAATATGCAAATATGTTACATATTAGGAAACAAAACTACTTACTTAGCAGTTTGCACAAAATGAAACGGCCATAACATTTTGAAAAGATAGTGTGATTAAGGCTAATAACCATAGTGAGACATGTCTGGAGAACAAAATTACCGATATTATTCCCCAGAGGCCCCAGACAAGATGGCTAGCAAGAGTATACTTCTCAACATCTTGGACTAATTGCTCCACCTCAGCATCGCTGGGTTGATGACCTGCATATGTGTGAACATAATTTGAGGTCCCAAATCAACTAGTAGCTCAAGACATTCAATTCTCAAAACGATATAAGCCGCCCATACAAATGCATCTTTGATCTTTGAGAACATCTAATTTCCATCACTCAAATTGGGTAATTCTTAAATGGTAGACACCAGTAATTTGAAAGGGCCCAGAAATTTAAGGCGGGGAATGATAACAAGCGAAGAAGAGAATGAGAAAACTAATAAAGTGCCAATTACTTCAGTCCATCTGACAGCTATAAACAGATGTCATAGTGCTAAATAGAACTAGGTTCAATTGGCATACAGATGAATTAACGATCAAAAGGACTTGGTTCAAATCCCCTACTCGTATTGTAGTAAAAAAAATAGATGCAATAGATATTGGAGTCAAATCCAAATAGGTAACAAAATAATATAGTAAAATCTAACTAAGAAGCCAACCTAAGCTTAGCTTAGCAATAATTAGTATATAACCCTTTCATTGGGATTGGAGGTTGAAATTCCCACACCCAACATTTGTTGCACTAAGTAAAACAGATCCAACTTCTAAGGAAACAAAACCAAGAACTACTTGGACTTGGGAAGGGGCAGTATTTTGCATTTCTACAACCAAGAACTGGATATTGCTGCTGATTACTTTATCCCTTGTTACTTTCGATTCTATAGAAAATGTTATAAAATTACCTGCAGCACTCAGATATATTTGAACAAATCTTTTGCGCTCCTCCAAACCTGTTAAGCATAAAGATGTCAATATTGCCCTTCAATCACGACCAAGTGCATAAAAGCATACTGATAGAGTTGTACAAAACATACCGGGATATTTGATGTAGTCCAAAACATGAGGAGTATCTGTATGATAATCAGCTGTCATTTCACAGAAGTGATTTGCAATGTCAAAGGCTATGGGATTATAACTTGCATACTCATAATCCTGTGATAGGAAATTATAAAATCAAATGAGTAACATGACTGAAATCTATATTCTCTTGCCTAAACGAGTAAACTTGTAGATGGGTTCAAACAACAATAATAATAGTTATAAATAAATAAACCTAAATTAGCAATGGATCAAGCAACGGTAACATGTTCATGTCTTCATGACTGATTAACTTTAGAGAATCAATCTTGGATTAATATTCATCAAACCAAAACGAGCCTTATGTAACAAAATCTAAGCAAAAAAATCTGTCATAATTTATGTCATTTCAACTACTTCATTCATTTCCACACCACAGCAAATAAATTGAAATCCAGTAGAAACAGAATATTACGATTATAGTTATTGATCTAGTCTCCTCATCTAGCATTATGTTTCCGTACTGTAGATCATTGTGGCAAAAACCTATACTTTGACGATCACCCAAGAGGTCCTTTTCCAATATAGAAATCTCTTCTTCCATAGAATCCAAGTGAAAGGCTTTGGCTTCTTCAGGCAGGGAACATTTTTTGGCAGCAGTTAGCCAATTTCTGAAGGTTCAAAAGAAAAAAAATATACATGTGCAAGAACCATGAGAGTTATAACGAGCAAAGACAGAACTAATATATGCTCATAAAGTGTCATACCGTAATCTATTCCACAAGCACACATTCTTTGAACCTGGAATATTGAGATCATGGAACTCCTTCATTTTAACAGCTATAAGGGAAGATATTTCTGAATCGCGTAGATCCACAGCTGATAGTGTCTGATAAACATATGAACAAGACAAGACCAGAACTATAAGAAGAAAAATCAGTGTTCTGCCTTTAGAAAATAAAGGGTGCTAATATCATGTTAAATTCCATTAGCCTGATAAATTATGCAGGTAACACAACGAAATGTATGTTATGCTGTTTCGTATAACATTATCAAACAGATCCTTAAAAAGATATGCAATAACAAGTTAGAAGTTGCATAAGTATGCTATGCCAATTGCCAGGAAAAAATTATCAACAAGCCAGGTTGAAGAAAGGAGCTAAAGACATGGGTAAGGTTAGCATCGTGGCACAAAACTCGTCAAATTGCTATCCTACGTTAATCAAGGAGGAAGTTGTTGAGCAACATAGGATCTCCAATACAACAAAACAACAAAGATAAGAGATCACCGTCTCACAAACTTATCATACCTCAAAGTATTTTATCAATTGTTCTACTTGTGATTGTGACATCATTTTAATCTGATTTTTACTTTGATGAAGATTAAAATCAAAGTGAAAGCATCATTACTAAGAAAATAAAACCTGTATACCCTTGCATGGATGAACTCTTCAATTCGGCCACTTGAAAATCGCCCTAGAAGCCGAGGTCCCTGCCCGTGCTTTGACATAAATTCAAATGTCTTTATCTCATCTTCTCGGTTAAAAAACACTTCCACGCCTTCACCATAAATCCTAACCAAAACCTTTCTTGAGACATCCTCTGTCTTAGTCGGCCACTTGATTTGGAAGACCTCATTGGTCATGGCTCCCTTCAAAGGGATCATTTGCAATGCACTTGAATCAATTTCATCTCCCCACTTGATAGCCAATGACTGCAAAATCTCCCTTGCTTCTCTAGGTAGACGATCTTCTTTCTTATTTATTGTATTCTCCACTGTGACCATAGTTAAACCAATTTCTAAAGAAAATCACTATCACAACAAACTTCTTCAGGTGAAATTATCCGATCTGAAAAAAATTAAACCAATGGTTGATAATCAATATCCTTAAAGAACCAATTCTATTCAACAAATCCCCGACTGGTGTGCAGGAAGAAACTCGATTTAAAAACCCAATAAAAATAAAAACTCTGTAGGAAAAATAAACAACATAAAACCTAATTTTTATTCAGCAAAACTTTGGAAATTATGTAGTTTATAAAGATATTTCTTCTATGAAAAGTAAGAAATATATATAATTATATGTAGTTTATAAAGATATTTCTTTTGTGAAAAATAGGAACTATGTATAATTTTGGAGGACGGGATGTGAACATTCGGATTATGAAAATAACCCAGAATATTGGAGCACTAGTAAATTGTCAATAATTCAGGACATTGGTTTTTTTCCCTTACCCCTTTCTTATTTATGAGAAGAAATCGAAGCCTAAACAACTTCACATTATTCAGGGAAGCGTATGTAACAAAAAGTTTCACTTTTTTTAATATAGAAAAGTTGCACTTAAATTATTGAACTAATAAATGGACAATACATAGCATTGAAGAACTAAATTTGTTCAATTCTTCACATTTACCCATCCTGGTTCATCCTAGGAAAAAACATTGACACAATTAATACATTCCCCCAACGCTATACACTTTTATCGCCAATCAAGCAAAACCGGAATTTAAAGGAGAAGAAGAAGAAGCCTCAGGCAAGACTTCCGTTTCAGATCTCCGAAACTCAATTGAGAAAATAATCGTAAAATTAAAAGACAATTCTACCGCAAGAACGTCAAACCTTATACGTGATCGAGCCAAAAGCCCATTCAAATTACAAACCAAAATCCCTTCCTATATAATTGGAACCGTTGCAATAAATATATGATTGGCAAACATTGATCGGCAGTCGATACCGAACCTTTTAGCAGAAATGAACGGATGACGAGCAGAAAAAGTTGAAGAACAGAGAAAATTTCCAAGCAATTCCCGAGGTTTTTATTCTGCAGAACAACGGAAGCAAGAACTGAGAAAATTATAGAAAATTTTCATTTTGAGTTCAAACAGAGAGAACGGAAATTACTAAGTTTTAGATTTCGATGATGAGAGATTAAACCAAAAAGAAATGAAACGGTTCCTCAACATGCGGTTATATTTGTTGTGTTTTTAAACTGATTAATTAATAATTCCACGTGGGCGAACGAAGTTCAGCCGTTGGATTTTGAGATCGCCAGATCTGACACGGACATATGAAAAGTCATATGTGACCGAGTAATTATAGGTTTTCGTGCTTTTTTCTTCTTGAACAGCAATTCTTATTAATTGGAGTAGCTGTGCCTTCACCGGTGTAGTTTGCAATAAGATGCTGACACTTGTCTACAAGACTAAATTGACAAATGCCACGATTTTAAAAACCATGTCTTATTGACTTTTTGCTCTTTGGCATATATGTAAAACTATCGCTTTGTTCTTGCTTTCCGTAAAAAACCCCTTTGCTCGGGAAATGGCTAGTACGCTCTTTGCTCTCTGCTCTCTCGCTTCCTTTCCTTCTCTTACACAGAACGTTCTTCTTTGTCTTGTTGTCTCTCTGTATGGCGCCTGCCTCGTTCTGCACCATTGACGGATTAAGCATAGTTCACCGAATAAGATAAGAAGGACAAATGACGGAAAATTAACATATTTGAGCGCTTCACAACGGAGGATCAAAAGAAATTGAATGAGAGAGATGAACAAGAAAAAAACAAAAGAAAAGGAAAAATAAACGACTCAGAAGAACAAGAGAGAGTAACTACAAATTGAGGGATCGACACCCGTATCGACGAATACCTTTAACATTATATAGATGCTTGTAAAAGATATAAATATTATTTATTTAATTAATTACAAGTGAAATATACTGATAACATTATTCACAACTTAGTTTCGAAGTACAGTTAACTTAAATATGGACGTAAACATATTTTCTAAGTTTTTGGACTCATCCATACCTGTAAATTTGAAATTCAACACAACAACAACATTTTTTTTATCATCGATTAGAATGATGTATTTCAAAATTAGAGTACAATAAAATTGTTTTCAAAATTTACATGTTCAGAAAACTTCAACATAATTTTCAAATTCACAATTCTAATTTTCCACTACTTGTTATTTCATAATTTCATTTATGAAAAGATTTCCTAATTTATCATCGTCACCACTGGATTTCTCGGGAACCAACGCATGTATGCAATCTCTTTCCTATCCATCAAAGATTGAGACATCCCAACATCTATTCTCTGTTTTCTCATTCATTTAATCTAAGGCATTAATGTTATCATGTATGTTCTTTGGCACTTGGACACCGTATTTGCTTATAGGTTTGTCATCTAGAGTTTTGTTAGGATTTTATGATCTCTATTGTCTTCGTTAATATCATTTATAGTTTAAGATCGTTAGTGAAAAAAAAAAATTTGAATTGTTACGTGTAATATTACTTTTTATTTATATACTAGCTAGTGTAGTATCACGCACATTTTATCTTGTTGTAGCTCTCCATCCAATAAAAAAAAAAGAGATTTTATTGTTCAAAATTGAACAATAATGCATCTACTTACTCTAAAAACATAAATTAATGTAGTTATGTTCTCAACCATTTAATCGGACAAATTCTCAAAATGATAGGTTTATTCAATTGTAGAATCTCCCACTTCTATCCATGCATATAAAAATAGTAGTACAAAAGTTTTAATTTACCTGTGATTAATGTGAGGTCACCTATGGTCATTGTGTACAATGTTCATGTAAGCTCTTAAAAAAGAGTCTAGTTTCTTCTTCCATCTCCAGGCAGCCGACAACCCCCCTCCCATATCACCTATTATCTCGTTCATTCCACCGCACGTTCCTCTCGCCGGAAGCGCTGAGCGCCGTCGAAACCGAAGCCTAACCACAGCCGCGCTACTCAATTCGTCGCCCAGCTCACGCGCACTCGAGATCTGAAGTTGCGGGCTTCGAAATTTGTTGTTCTTTGTCCCTTCTCCGACGCCCAAACGGTATCCGCCGAGCACGCCACCGCCCACCTAACACTCACGCTACCTCGTGAAAATCGCTCGCGCTACGGTTGGATATGAAGTTGTAGCGGTCGGATCTCACCACTTGAACCCGAGTCCTGATAATACAAGACAAGACGCTTCTTATTGTGGCTACATTACAGCCTGCGGCGTGTAGCTGCTGACTGTTTTAAAATGTTCAAAAATACGTTTCAGTCCGGATTTCTGTCTATATTATTCAGCCTTGGGTATGTTTAGGTGTTTCGAAACCAGTGCTTACGGTCTGTCAAATGTATTGCCTTTTAAATTCCTAGGACTGATGATCTGATCTGTTATTTAATATTTGTTTTTTTATAGGAGCAAACCTCTCCAGATATGGGATAAAGAAGGTGAGTGTTTTCGTTATCGAGGTGCGGTTTTTATTTTGCATTTGATTAAAGATTCTCGTCTGTTTTGTGTGTTTGAGTACACGGCTATTAAGTTCTTGAATGGTCTGAAAGTAGGGATTTTTCCGGGGTGGGGACAGGGATGGCTTCTCCGGCCTCGTCCCTAGTTGTTTAGTATACTCTTCTACTTGTTGCCATCATAAGCATAACTCGGTTAAAACATCTACTCCCTCATTTTTGCCCTTGACGTCGGAGAATCGGAAACAAATCCCCACCTCTACTTTTGTTGTCCTAAAATGATCATTTATGTTAGTCTAGGTGGAGTTACTGATCTATTATCCTATAAATTCTGGAATGTTAAAATGGGAATAGGTACAACTTTTTTTCGAGGTTTGTTCGTACAAGTCAAGTGCACAGCTTGCATCAATGAGAAGCTTTTTTTCCCTCTCTCCATATCCATTACAGCAAAATTTCCCAACTTACATTTCATTTTTATTGGAATTGATAGGTATTATGTTTCAGAAACATAAGGGTTGTAATAGAGTTGATAGGGATTACTTTAGTAGTCTATTTAAGACTTGTATTCCACGATCTAGAAATTTTGGCATCATCTGCCACTCATGTTCTCGTGGTTAATGTCTTGTAGCTGAGATTTTTTGGGATGGAACGTTTTTATAAGATTATACTAATGGAGCAAGGGCATCGATGTTGAAAATTTTATAGTTTTACTCTGAGTTTCTAAAGCAACCATCAAGCTTTGCCAACTTTAAAAGAATGGCTATGGTTATGTAGAGAAGAATAAGGGCTTGCTTTCGTTACTTATGTCTAACTTTTGTCTCAAAGTGTGAGAAAATCAGGGATGAGTAAGTTTAAGATCGACAGGAAGGAGTTCGTGGTTGGAAGCTTTGGGAGTGGTAGGAAGATCTACATAGAGGAAAGGAATGGAAGGAAATCGAGTAAGATTGAGCTGGATCTGGGTACCTCAGCCTGGATTAGGGACTGTTTGGTGGCTGCTTTGGAATCGAGTCATCCAAACGGTTTCTAGAGTAGAAGAACAATGGATTTTTCCATCATCTAATTCAAGAGGTAGGTTCACGTTTTTATCCGTAGAATCTTTCAAGGGGAGGAAAATGAGGATTTTTATACCAGAAGGCAGTAGAGGAAGTGGATGGCGGGTGTTGGCAGGGGAGGTTTCGGGAGTGCTCCCGAGTGCCGGTTTAGGTCCCTAGAAGTCAGTTAAAGAACCTCAACTTTCGAAGGGTTTCATGCGAAAAGGAAAAGAGGTTGCACATTTGCCGATGGTGTTGTTAAAAAATGACAGGAAAAGTTTGAAGCAGATTGGAATGAAATCTTTTCAGAGAGCAATGGATGGTGTTAAGGTAGTTTTATTCTTAGATGAATCAGAGAAGGATTTGGATTTTGTGTTCAAGTGTGAATCAACGGTGATTATCAAAATGTGCATAAGTTGGCCCAAACACTCACGAATATAAAAAAACGGTGATTATCAAGAAATTGAGGGCTTCCATAGATTGGGGGACTCGAAAGCAATTGTTCGATCAACCATCGTTTATCAGCTTTGGTTTCAAAAAAAATTGTGCTAATCTTGGTGTGGGGATTTGCAATTCAGACTCAGAGGCAAAAGATCTCATTCGACTTGGCTCGTCTTTGAGAACCCAAGAATTCTCCTTCCAACTTTAGGACTTCCAAGTGGTTGAAAAGGAGAGAAAGCAGGAGTTTGACGATGGGTGGGTCACAACTCTAGATGTTCCTTCTTTCTTACGAACAAGGGAGTTTATCGAATCCCTGGCAGGTTGGTGTGGAGGTTTAGATGAAGAAGAAGAGTATTTGTTCAACTAAAATTGGATGAAGGGAGCTTCAAGGCAAGAGGCACTGAAGAAGAATTTATTCCGGTTTGTTGTATAGTTGTTAGAATTTGTATATATGGAAAAAATATTTATGGAAAACTTACCATAAATATTTCTTTTCCTTTTCTTCTTTGCTCTTTACATCCTATTTAAGTTCCCTCATTTGTACCATTGTTAATTATCAGAAAAATAATAAAACTAAAAACATCGTGGTTTTTCTCCCGGTTCTCGTGTTTCCACGTAAGCCTTGGTTTCGTGTTTATTGCTTTCAATATGGTATCAGAGCAAAGCAACCACGAAACCCTAGAAAAAAAAATTTAGGAAACACCCTGACCAAAACAAATGTTACCACCGCCGTCGTGGACACCACCATGGAAAAACTACTCCACCAGATTCAGAAGGCGCCGATCTACACAGTGGGCCAACCCTCGCCGCCGTCCGGGCAATATTCCGGCCAAAACCACCGCACGCGCCGCCGCCTGTTCATCTCACCGCCCATCCCATCCGCCTCTACACGCCGTCGCCTATCCAACCGTTTCACCCTTCCGGTCATCCGCAGCTGCACGCGCCACCTATTGCCGCCGGACAGCAACCTACAAAAGTGTCAAATTTGTACAGCAATGCAAATCTGTCTGTCGACCCTTTACGGCAACCTTTATTCTGTGGAAATGAGGCTGACCAACTCCATAACATATTGGGGATTGAAGGGAGCGAGTCATTGGCACTCTCCGGTTTTGGACAACCATATGTTTGTGGTCCGGCGATTAACCAAACCTACAACAGAGTTATTTTTGAAGTTGGTGCATCCTCTAAATCAATCGATCTACCGATGTATTCAAAGAACTCGGTAATTTCGCTCCCTAATGTACCTTCGAATTATATAACTAACTCTGTTGCCCTTAGTGCTCGATTCTCGACCCACAGTAATAAGAAGAATAATGAAAAAACAATCCTCGTATGTGAGCACTGCAAGAAACAATGGCACACCAAGGATCAGTGTTGGAAACTCCACGGTTGACCCCCAAGAGGTTAAAACGTTCCTCCAACAAGCACTTAGGGTGTACCGATGTTAGGGAGATTGCCAATACCTTTCAGTCAACTGACCCTACTACTAGCCAGACCAGCCCTCCTACCCTAGGCGCCATTGCTCAGTCAGGTATGCCTCAGTCCCTCAGTCCCTCAGTCTTATTAATGTTGATGGGAAGAATCCCTGGATTTTAGACTCGGGGGCCACAGATCACTTAACAGGTTCTTCGGAGCACTTTGTCTCTTATACACCCTATGCCGGTAATGAGAAAATCAAGATAGCAGATGGTTCTTTAGCCCAGATTGCTGGCAAAGGACAAATAGTTCTCTTTGACGGTTTCTCTCTCCATAATGTTTTGCACGTGCCTAAGCTTTCTTACAATTTGTTATCTATCAGTAAGATCACCCATGAGTTGCATTGTAAAGCTACTTTCTTATCTGAATCTGTCTGTTTTCAAGACTTGAGCTCGGGGAGGACGATTGGCACTTCCCGGCATAGCAGGGGACTTTACATCCATGATGATGATACCTCCGGTAGTAGTATCTCTAGGATTGGTTTACTATCTTCCTATTTTAGCACTTCTGAACATGACTTTATGTTATGGCATTTTCGGTTGGGTCACCCGCACTTTACTTATATGAAATATTTGTTTCCCCATCTTTTTCCTAAAATCGATGTCTCCTCGTTATCTTGTGATGTGTGCATTCAGGCAAAACATCGAGTTTCTTTTCCCTCACAACCATGTAAACCCACACAACCGTTTACCCTTATCCATAATGATGTTTGGGGTCCCTCCAAGGTCACCACCTCATCTGGGAAACGGTGGTTTGTAACTTTCATTGATGATCATACCCATCTTACCTGGGTCTACCTTATCACCGATAAATCGGAGGTTTCTTCTATTTTTCAAAACTTCTATCACACAATTGAAACCCAATTCCATCAAAAAATTGCTATTCTTCGGAGTGATAATGGTCGAGAATTCCAAAACCATAGCCTTAGTGAATTTCTAGCCTCTAAGGGGATTGTTCACCAAAACTCATGCGCCTACACTCAACAAAATGGAGTGGCCGAGCGAAAAAACCGTCACCTTCTGGAATTAGCCCGTTCCCTTATGCTATCCACGTCCCTTCCTTCATACTTGTGGGGAGATGCTATTTTTACAGCAGCTCATTTAATCAATAGAATGCCTTCTCGTATTCTCCACCTTCAAACTCCCTTAGATTGTCTTAAGGAGAACCCCTCTACTCGTCTTGTTTCTGAGGTTCCTCTTCGTGTGTTTGGGTGTACCGCTTATGTCCATAATTTTGGCCCTAATCAAACCAAATTTACCCCTCGGGCTCAGGCATGTGTGTTTGTTGGGTATCCCCTTCACCCGCGTGGTTATAAATGTTTTCACCCGCCGTCCAGGAAATACTTTGTCACTATGGATGTTACTTTCTGTGAGGACCAATCTTACTTTCCCGTTAGCCATCTTTAGGGGGAGAGTGTGAGTGAAGAGTCTAACAACACCTTTGAATTTATCGAACCTACTCCTAATATTGTGTCTGACATCAATCCTCATCCCATAGTCCTATCCACAAACCAAGTTTCTTGAAAAACGTATTATAGAAGGAATCTCATAAAGGAAGTCAGGTCCCCTACTAGTCAGCCGCCGGCTCCAGTCTAAGACTCTGAACCTCCTCGAGAATGACAGATCTGATGTTGCTGTTCTTGAAAATATAGAAGAAAGGAACAGTGGTGATGAGATTGAGACGGAAACCGATAATAATGAAGCTAAACAGGGTCATACAAGGAAACTTGATGAGTATGATCCCTCTCTTGACATTCCCATTGCTCTAAGAAAAGGTACCAGGTCTTGTACTAAACATCTAATTTGCAACTATGTTTCCTATGATAATCTCTCTCCACAGTTCAGAGCTTTTACAGCAAACCTTGACTCTACCATAATACCGAAAAACATCTACACTGCTTTAGAGTGTCTTGAATGGAAGAATGCAGTCATGGAAGAAATGAAGGCTCTTGAAAAGAATGGAACTTGGAAAATTTGTGCTCTACCCAAGGGACACAAAACTGTGGGATGCAAATGGGTGTTCTCTCTGAAATACAAAGCAGATGGTACTCTTGACAGACACAAAGCAAGGTTAGTTACAAAGGGATTTACTCAAAACCTATGGAATTTACTATTCAGAAACTTTTTCTCCAGTTGCTCAGTTGAATACTGTTAGAGTCCTGCTACTGTTGCTGTGAACAAAGATTGGCCTCTCTACCAATTGGATGTTAAGAATGCCTTTTTGAATGGAGACCTTGTGGAGGAGGTCTACATGAGCCCCCCGCCTGGATTTGAAGCCCAGTTTGGTCAGCAGGTGTGTGAACTCCAGAAATCTCTATATGGTCTGAAACAGTCTCCCAGAGCATGGTTTGACAAATTCACTACCTTTGTCAAGTCCCAAGGCTACAGTCAGGGGCACTCTATCATACTCTATTTACAAAGGTTTCCAAGACAGGGAAGATTGTTGTTCTAATAATTTATGTGGATGACATTGTTTTAACTGGAGATGATCAAGCAGAAATCAGTCAACTAAAGCAGAGAATGGGTGATGAATTTGAAATCAAGGATTTGGGAAATCTGAAATATTTCCTTGGAATGGAGGTGGCCAGATTTAAAGAAGGTATCTCCGTGTCTCAGAGAAAATACACCCTTGATTTGCTAACCGAGACAGGTATGTTGGTATGTCGTTCTGCTAATGAGTATTGAGTTCAATTGTAAACTTGGAAACTCTGATGATCAAGTTCCAGTTGATAAAGAACAATATCAGCGCCTTGTGGGTAAATTGATTTACTTATCCCATACCGGTCCTGATATTTCCTTTGCTGTGAGTGTTGTCAGCCAGTTTATGCAAGCTCCTTATGAGAAACACATGGAAGCTGTCAATAGAATTTTGAGATACTTGAAAACAACACCTGGTAAAGGGCTGATGTTTAGAAAAACAAGCGGAAAGACCATTGAGGCATATACCGACTCGGATTGGGCAGGATCTGTTGTTGACAGAAAGTCTACCTCCGGTTATTGTACCTTTGTTTGGGGCAATCTTGTAACTTGGAGGAGTAAGAAGCAAAGTGTTGTGGCCAGAAGCAGCGCTGAGGCCGAATACAGAGCTATGAGTTTGGGAATATGTGAGGAAATTTGGCTTCATAAAGTTTTGTCAGATCTTCATCAGGAATGTGAGACACCATTGAAGCTTTTCTATGATAATAAAGCCGCTATTAGTATTGCTAACAACCCAGTTCAACATGATAGAACTAAACATGTTGAGATTGATCGGCATTTCATCAAAGAAAGACTTGACAATGGGAGCATATGCATTCCGTACATCCCTTCTAGCCAACAGGTTGCTGATGTTCTCACCAAGGGGCTTCTCAGGCCAAACGTTGATTTTTGTGTTAGCAAGTTGGGTCTCGTTGATATTTACGTCCCAACTTGAGGGGGAGTGTTAGAATTTGTATTTATGGAAAACTTACCATAAATATTTCTTTTCCTTTTCTTCTTTGCTCTTTACATCTTATTTAAGTTCCCTCATTTGTACCATTGTTAATTATCGGAAAAATAATAAAATTAAAAACATCGTGGTTTTTCTCCCGGTTCTCGGGTTTCCACATAAGCCTTGGTTTCGTGTTTTATCGCTTTCAATAATAGTGAATCACTTAAAAGTTTGTGTTTTCGATGAGATTTTGTGTTGGTCGGAGTGGCGAAAGTCTTGGTCAGAAGAAGTCAGAAGAGGGTACGGTTGCGCTTGTCCCTTGGTTTTTAGCCTGTCGTTAGGTCAAAATAGGAAGGAAAAGGGGAGTCACGTCACGTGGTCAATCTAAGTTCCTCTAGGAGTGGTGTGCATGAGGGGATTAAGGCCCACTGTGGGCTTGAAGAGGTTAAAGAAAAATAAGGGAGTTATAACGAAGTGGGCCGTGGGAACAACTCGAAAATGGGATGTGTTGAATCAGGTAGCATAGGCACTATTGAGCATCCGTTAGGGTTTATATAAAGGCCTTGTTGTCTAAAGAAAATATCAAAAGTAGGCCACCAAAGTCAAGAGTGGAGGCTCAAAGGGAAAGGAAGTTCAAATTCTGAATGCTCCTATGATTCATAAGAATCATAACATTTATGGGCTTGGAAAACCCTCCTTTCAAGTTATGGACGAACACTCGAGGATGCACTGGGAGTTGGAGAATGGAGATGGGTCTTCAAACCAAAGTCATCGATTGTTAGCTATCCTGTAGACGAGTCTTTCTTGTCAACTCCAACTTTAATGAAGTTTAGAGTTGGAAACATGTGATTTTTTCAAGGAGATGCAGAAATTCGTGAGGCTTTCTTGTTTTCAGCGATTGCAAAAGATTCTAATTGGTCGTTGAGTGCTAAAGAGTTGCGCTCAGAGGATGGTCTTGAAAACACTATTTCTTTGATGGATTCTTTGAAGCCTCCTTGTAGTAATTTGGAGAAAGTGGAAGCTTGCAAGGAAATTTCGCCTATGAACAAAAACTCACTTAATGGTTAGACAAGGGGGACACCTCCCAACTCCTACCCAGTGGTAAGTTCGGTCGGCGTCACAAGCCAGTTAAATCCCCTTTCCTTGGTCCCTTGTCCTCCATCTGGTATGGGTGTGTCTGAGAACAAAGTTGGTTCTGGGATGTTAAAGAGCGGAGTTGGTATCTTTTCACCTAATATTGTGTCTCTGATTCAATACAATTTGGGTGGGGGGAGTTGGGCAAGTGAGTTTTGAGAGTTATGTCTCTCCTTCGGTCATTTCGAACTCATATTCTTATCAAGGATACTTGGGTTGTGCCTTACTCTTTTCGCCTATGTATTCTTTGGGAGAGAGGTGGCCGGTGTTAACCCATTGTTTCATGTTGTGGGTGTCGACTCAGGAGTTGGCAAGGTGCTTCTTACCAACGATGGTTCTGTTGGGGATTCGTTAGGCCATCAAATCCTTCTTGATAATTAGGGTTTCTTACCATGTGAAAATAAAGTGGTCGAGAGGTGGGAGGCATTGGCTTCGGTTGGAATTAACAAAGTGGACATCAAGGTGAGACAAATCCAAAAAGGGGATTAAGGGGCTGGTAGTGAAGGAGGGAGGGGATACGAGAAAATGTAAGGAGGGTAGTGATAAGCTATCTAGGAGTTAAAGAAATTGGATAGTTCGGTGAATTACGAGAGTAAAAAAGCTTCTAAGGAAGTAGGGTCATCTTCGTTAAAATTGTCTCTTGGAATGTTAGGGGTTTGGAGGGTAAGGATAAAAGAAGGTTGGTTAAGGAGGTGCTCAGCCAAGAGTGTTCGGATATTGTTAAGTTGATGGAAACTAAAAGAAGTAAGTTTTGTAGTAAGAGAATTGCTAGCATTTGGAAGCGCATGAGGGTGGAGTGGGAGGTTCTGGATGCTGAGGAGTTGTCTGGCGGGATTCTTTTAATGTGGAATTCGAGATCGTGTGTTGCCACTGAAGTGGTTAGGGGTAGACATTCCATTACTAATTGCATTTTTGGACAATGTTGGTGAAGAGTTTTGGGTTACAAAAGTTTATGGTCCTTCGAGAATTAGAGGAAGGGGATTGTTTTGAGAGGAGCTGGGGGATTTTTATGGTTATTGTGGCCCAAGGTGGTGTGTGGTAGAAGACATCAAGTCATCCTTTCCCTGATGAGAAGGCTTCTAGTGGGAGAATTACTAAATCCATGAGAATGTTTAAAAAGTTCATTGACGAAAGTTTATTTGATCCTTCTTTAATTAGGGGTAAGTTTACTTGGGCTAATTGAAGTGCAGCAACAAGGATTGACAAGTTTCTCTCATCGGAGGCCTGGATTGAGGTCTTTGGAATCCCCAAGCAGTCAAGAGGGTCTAGAATTGCTTTGGATCATTGGCCTATCTTTTTATCTTTGGGTCCTCTGAAATGGGGTTCGTATCCTTTCCGGTTTGAAAATATGCGGCTTGATCATCCTTCTTTCAAAGCTAATATTTCTTATTGGTGAAATGTGCCGGTTCAAGGAAAATTGGAGGGCTATCGATTTTTGGAGAAGCTGAGAGCTTTAAAAGGTTAGCTTATAGGGTGGAATAGAGATGTTTTTGGAGATGTCTGTATTATAAAGGAGCTTGTTGCTAGGATTGATGAGGTTGATGCCCTAGAGTTGGGTGGACCCTTGAATATTACTCTAGAGTTGGGAGGACCCTTGAATATTGCTCTCAAGGAGGAGAGGTTCAGTTTAAAAGGGGACTTTGTTGAACTGGAAGAAAAAGTTAGCTGGAACCAAAAGTCTAAATTAAGTGGGTTAAGGAAGGGGATTGTAATATTGATTTTTTCCATAGAATGGTGAGTGGCAGTAGGAACAAGAATCATATAGGCTTTCTGCTTTTAGACAATGGGGAGTATACAAGAGGTGGTAAGGTGATTGAAGAGGAAATCATCATTAGGTTCTTCTCAAGTCTTTATAGTCTTGAAGTTAGGGTCAAGCTGTTTGTGGAGAGTATAGATTGGAGCTCTATTTCGACTAGGGAGGATGAAGATTTGGTGGTTCCTTTTGCCATGGACGAGATAAAAAATGTTGTTTTCAGCTATAATAGGAACTAATTTCCAGGCGCCGATGGCTTTTATATGGCTTTCTTCAAGACAATTGGAATCTTATCAAATGAGATTTGGAGGGAGTTTTCAAGGAATTCTTTGAAAGGGGTATTTTAAATATTTCGTTGGTGGAAACCTTCATTTACTTGATTCCTAAAAAGGATAATACTAATAAGGTTAAGGATGTTCGGCCTATTAGTTTTATTACTAGCGTTTATAAGATTTTGGATAAGGTTCTTGCTAATTGGTTAAAGTTATGTCTTCTACTATTTTTTTAGGCTCATGGTGCCTTTGTGGCGGGAAGGCAAATTTTGGATTAAGCTCTTATAGCTAATGAAGCCATCGAGGAGTATAGGTCGAGGAAAAAAGGTTTGTTGTTTAAGCTTGATTTTGAAAAGGCATGTGACCATGTGGATTAGGATGTTTTGGATAGACGGCTGATGAAAAAGGGTTTTGGTAATAAATGAAGGATGTAGATGTGGGGGTGCGTGAGGAGTGTGAAGTATTCTATTCTCATCAATGGAAACCCAGAGGGTTGATTCAAGCCACCAGAGGTTTAAGACAAGGGGATCCTCTATTTCCTTTCTTGTTCTTACTTGTGGTGGATGTCTTAAGCCGAATCATCTATAAGGAGGTGGAAGGAAACATTATTGATCCTTTTAGGATTGGAAAGAATGAAGTTTCTTTATCGCTTCTTCAATTCGCAGATGATACAATGTTTTTGGTCTGGAAAAGAGGAGCCCTTTCTCATTCTCAATCATATAGGGGCTTTCTTTGAAGATATGTCTGGGTTAAAAATCAATTTGAGTGAATTTACTATTTTTGGAATTAACATTGATCAAGTTAAGTTGCAGAGGTGGGCAGATTTGTTTGATTGCGAGGTTGGCTCCTTCCCTTCATTGTATCTCGGGCTTTCCCTAGATGGAAATTTGAGAGCTTTGACTTTTTGGTACCCAATCTGTAAGAAAATTCGTTAAGAGATTAGTGGTGTGGAAGAAAGGGTTCTTTACAAAAGTTTGCAAATTAATCGTTCGTGCTAAGTGGAATCCCGATGTATTACTTCTCTCTCCTTAGGGCCCCTAGCTCGATGTGTAAGAGCATGGCAAAATATATGAGAGATTTTTGGTGGGAAGGGGTGGAGGAAGGTCCTGGTCCTCATTTGGTCAATTGGGAAGTGGTGGGGTGCCCTGCGAGTAGGGGGTTTAGAGATTAGTAATCTAAGAATTCACAACAAAGCTTTGTTGGCCAAGGGGCTTTGGCGCTTTACACTTGAGTTTGATTCTTTATGACATAAGATTATTGTGAGTAAGCAGGGAACCCATTTTTTTGAATGGACGACGTAAGTAGTTAAAGGCACAAACTGTAATCCTTGGGAAGAGATCTATTTTGAGCTTCCGACCTTTTCCTGGTTTACTCACTGCTTTGTGGGGGATAGTAAGGATACGTGTTTTTTGGAGGATAAGTGGGTGGGAGAGTCTTCCCTTTGTTCTTCATTTCCGCATCATTATCATTTAACCTCTTCCAAAAACTGTATGATATCAAATCTTTTGGTTAGGTTAGATGATTCTACGTCCTTCTTTTGGGGTTCCGCCGTAATTTGACTAATAGGGAAATGACAGAGGTTGCCTCTTTTCTTTCTTTGGTTGAGGGGTACAGTTTTGGGAAGGAAATGAGGGACGTTCGTGTTTGGAGTCCCAATCCGAGTCAGGGATATACTTGTAATTCTTTCTTCAGTATGTTGTTGGATCCCTCCCCTTCTAGGGAATCTGTTTTTAATGTGGTTTTGAGGACCAAGGTCATCTGGCAAGTTTTGCTTGGTCGGGTTATCATTGTTGATAAGCTTATTAGGAGAAAGACTTCACTTGTTGGGCCTTTTTTTGTTGCATGCTTTGTTGGATGGCGGGTGAAGATCTTAATAACTTTTTTGGGATTGTTAGTATGCTCGAACTGTGTGGAGCTTTTTTCTGTAGGAGTTCGGTGTTAGCCATGCTGGCCGTCACATCGTTCGTGCGACAATCGAGGAGTTCCTCCTCCAGAGAGGGTTTTTTTAATGCTTTGCAGGGGTTTGTGCTATTTTGTGGCACATTTGGGGGGAGAGGAATGACCGGATGTTTCGTGGTAGGGAAAGGGATCACAGTGAGTTTTGGTTTTTTATTAGATTTTATGTTTTTCTTTGGGTTTCGATTTTGAAGACTTTTTGTAAGTATTCCATTGGTAACATTTTACTCAGGTGGACCCCTTCTTTTAGTTGGAGTGTTTGGATAGACTGGTTTTTTTGTATGTCCTTGTATTCTTTCATTTTTCTCCATTAGAGCTGTTATTTCTATTTTTTTTAAAATAGTTATGGTTATGATCTAGCTTTTTTTCTTTTTTGTTGGCAGTTTCTAATGGCCACATCAAACGCCCTCAAGATGAAGACATCCAATCAAACGTTCTTGAAATCATTGGATCAAAAATTCAGGCGACTTATATAACATGCCCAGCGGATCCAGCTTCTACACTGGGAATAAAATTGCCATTCTTGGTTATAATCGTGAAGAATCTCAACAAATATTTTACTTTTGAGATTCAAGTTCTGGATGATAAGAATGTCAGAAGACGGTTTCGAGCTTCTAACTTTCAAGTGTGTAAGTTTGCCTTTATTTAGCTGCTGTTACTGAAGTTCTCTTTCTTTCCCCTGCACACACACTCATGCATGAATACCACACCTTGAAAGACAACAACTATTCGGTTATTGAAGGACTTAAGTTACTATTGTATCTATTTATAGGTGATTTTGTTTATTAATTTATTTACTTATTACTATTATTTTTAAAAATGGGCGATATTGTTACCGTGCCAACCAAAATAGCTTGTTTAACCTAGTCGTCAAAGCTACCTACCTAAATATTCTACATTTTTTATTGACAACCAACTGCACAATTTGGTTTGGACATTTTCCTTTAGTAAAATAAAATAATGAAAAACAAAAATGTTTATTGACATTTTGCTTTACATTTATGTAGAATTTTGTATCCTTGGTCTCGGAGAATGTCGTTGCTAATGCGGTTAACTTGATAGTTCCGATTATGATAATAGATTATGACATCGCTTCTATTATGTTCATATAGAAAGAAAAGACTCTCTTCTATTTTGTAGGCTATCACTAGAGTTAAGCCATATATCTGCACCATGCCTCTTAGGATGGACGAAGGTTGGAACCATATCCAGCTAAATCTGGCTGACTTTACTAGGAGAGCATATGGGACGAACTATGTTGAGACATTGCGAGTTCAGGTACATGCAAACTGCCGCCTGAGGAGGATTTATTTTGCTGACCGCTTGTACTCGGAGGAGGAGCTTCCACCAGAGTTTAAGTTGTACCTCCCTACGCAGGTGAAGTTTTAATCCATGTTAACCAGCATTTTGTTTATCCATGTAAGGTAATTAACATGCGTTATCTTATCTTCACCGAGATTACTTTCTTGCAGAGAGCTTGACAAGGTTTCTGCGGTGCTTTTACTTCTTGGGGAGCTTGAAGTTGTACACTCTCTTTCTAGAAGACTTATCCTCATTCATACACCCAGACCGAACGAACAAGTGACCATGAAGTTTTGTTTCCGGTCTAAATTCCTATTGAACTTAGTGAAGTTGTGGACGTTTGTACTCTGATTGCCTTGAACTTTTTGACACCGTAATGGAAACCTGAACGTGACTAATTTGTAATTATATTCATAGGATTACTCGTAGAATTTTGTGCTCTTCAGTTGTGCAAATCATCATATAGTTCATGTTATAGAAGGTGGTTGTGACTTCATACCACTCCACAAACAGTTACAATGGGCTAAATTATAAAAATCTGAAGTTTCAAAAAGCATCAGAATACTTTTATGCTTTTAAAATTAATTCATTAGCTTTTTTATGGAAATTGTTAGCGTTTTGTGTTAAATTACTTTTGGAAGTTTTGAACTTCCAAAAGTAACAAAAAAAAAAAACCTTTAAACTATAGAATATATTAACTGTTATGAGCAGGAATTGTTAATATCGTTTTATCTCTCCATTGTCTATCTTTTTCCTCCTATTTTTTTATACCTTTTCCCTCTTCTTTTTTTTAACTATTTGACACTTGTTTATCTAAAAATTGCACACTTTAGTTAAGGGAAAATTGCATTCGATAATGAAAAAATTTAGAAAAAACAATTCATAGCACTTCTTTTTTGCATATTGCGAATATGATCATTATGACAAGTAATTAGTGATTTTAGACGGGTATCAAATGGTTATCGAAAGTTTATCTATCGTTTTTAAATTTGTTACTTTTATAAATTTAAAATTTGTCAAAAATATTGTGATATGGGTTCTATTATTATAAAAAAAAATTAGATTTTAATTAAGGTATATGAACTGAACTCTATTGAGAAGAAAGATACTAAATACAACAACAAATAATTTTAAGGCTTCAATATTTTAATAAAATTGTATTTTAGTGATTGAATGTGTTAGTAGACAAATACTTTTTTAACTTTCTTTTTAATTATTTTTAAAGTTATTTTTTAGTGAGAGTGACTAGTCCGTTTGTGATCAAATATTAAAGTTGTCTTTTTGTCAAATAAACTAAAAGAATATTCATGTTTTGAAAAGAGCGAGGAGTTAGATAAATGTGGGTATGGCAATCTTTTCATACGCGTTGCCGTTCGTACATCCCGTCAGACATGGCGAGGTGAGGTCAAAAACTATTTATATTTATTTTCAGTAAAATAAAATGTCTTACCTATTCTTTCACAAATGAGTCTTCACACATCGTACGAAATAGTAGTTGTGTGTGGTATAATGCGGCTTACATATTATTTAGTTGGCTTCAAAGGCCTATGAAAGCATGTCTCTGATCTCTCCCTCTCATTTTTTCACGGAACATCTCTCTTCCCTTCTCTGCATACTACCTTCTCCTCTCCATCCATTTATATTTTTGTTACTCTATTTTTTCGAGCAATATCATGTTTTTTAGAAGGTGTCTGGTTTCGTCGATCAGTTTTCGTGCAAAGTTGGTCGTTTTATTTTGGGAGGTTGTGGTACTTTCATAACTGCTTGCACAACCAAGGGCAGAGCCATGAAACGTTTTAAAGAGAGCGAACTTCACAACTCACACATTAATGAGTTTTGTTTTGCAGATTATACTTTTGATGGAGCTGTTGTTTTCATTTGTAAACACACGTGGGTTGGGTTATCAATTCATTTGGGTTGTGTTGGATTCAAATAAATAAAATTTTGATGGTTTGGATGGGTTCATAATTTACCTAATATAACCAAAACCAACGATAAATTATTATTATATTTTTTTACTTATAATACAATTTTTATACATTATTTATTTTAGTTATATATAATAATTTTATTGTTTTTTAATAATTTATTCTCCAAGTACTCTTAAAAATAGTTTGCTAGCACTTTGAAAATAATTTCCATTATATAAATTGAAATTGAATTGTTTGTCTTAACTTCGTATATGAAATAATTAAATCGGTTTTTTTACATATATACATTTTACTTCTTTCTAGAACAATATTTAATATGAACTAACCAAATTCAAATATTTCACGATTGGGTTAGATTTGGTTGGTTTTAATTAGGGCTACATGTGTTGAAGAAATCTACAACACAATGAAAAGTCCTTCATCCCCAACCCACGAAGAACATCCCTTCCCCTACTCCTCTTGTGGAACCAGTACCTCCTCAACCAGCTGATTGTCAAGTAAGTTGCTAGTCATTTTCTCGTTGTTCATTTTTTCTGTTTTCAAGTCACCTCTTTCATTCATGTCGTTGCACCAAGATCCAACTACCTAGTTAGATTCATGGAGACCCAACACCGCCAAACAAACTCCTTTGAGATTTGAAGGTGAACAACTGCAACCAATGACTTTAGGCAATAATATGGGGTTCCATTTCAACGACTTGGACAACAACAATTTACAATTTTATTGGATCATGGCAAATCCACGTGAAGCTCTGGATACGTCAAACAGGTGGAAATCAATTTTAATTGGAAAGAAAACTATAAGAGACTTCATCTCATGACATCCTCTTCTGATACTGTCGTAGATTATCAATCAAATCAAAAGTTTAAAGTTAATGGATAAAGATAAATTTTGTATATAGGAAATAAATTGTATATAATATTATTCTCATTTAATTGTAAATTTGGGGGGTGCTCCTGCGACTAGTTTGAAACTCGCATGGAAAATACATCTTTTGGTTTTTTTCTTTTAAAAATCAGATTCTCATATTAGTGCTCATTACTTTTAATATATATTTTAATTAGTTTAATATATATTATTATAGTTTTCAACCTTTCAATTTTATTTTTTTTGTCAATATATTATATTATATTATAAAATGAACAAAAATATTTACAAAATATTACAAAATTTTAGATTTTATCGAGTTGATAGTGAAAAAAGATTGTTAATGTGTATAACTGTCTATTATTAATTAAATCTGAAAGTTTGTTATATTTTGTAAATATTATCGACATCTTGTAATATAGAATATTTTTCCTTATATCAATATTAATGTGAAATCATAAATAGGTATCTAAATTTTCAAATTTGTCTCTTAAATTGTTTCGTATCTAACAAGTTACAAATGTATGACTATCCATCAATTTTCAATGTATCGTCGAGCAAATTTTAGAAAATAAACAACTTGAATTGTACATACGTGTAAGAATACGCAACACGTGCGATACACTTAACTTAAAATTTTATTATATGGTTACATCGTTCATATTAATGTAGTTTAGTTTGAGAGCTTTGCCAATTTGACTAGATGATTTATTTCCAACCAACTCTTATACTACGTTGGGAGATTGGACATTGTCGAAAAAAGAATGAAATGAAAACTACAAGTATATATCACGTCCAAAAGCTTTCGATATTATTAATAAAAAAAAATACAGTACCTAAGAACTTGCTAAAAGTTGTAAAATCACCCTAAATTACTGAAACATAAGTATTAAATTGATATGAGGCCAAATATTTATTTACAAGTTGCTAAATTTTTGCAAGAAAAAAAAACAGCAGATAAAAAATACTCAATAAAACACAGGAGTAAGATCACCATAAGTCACTTTAACAATTATAAGTCAAATTGGGATTGAGTATTTAAATTTAGATGTTCATGATATTTGCAATATTTATACTAGATAAAAAAAACAGTAACTATATACAATTGTAACGCTCAAAAAATTAAAGTTAATAATTTTAAAATTAATAATCTTTGTTTAATTAGATTTAATGTATTGGAAGTTATTTTGAATTCATTTCATGAAAAATATTTGGGTTTTGTGAAAATTTGAATTAATTAAATATGATTGTATTGAAAGTTATTTTGAATTCATTTCATGCAAAATATTTGGGTTTTGTGAAAATTTGAGTTAATAAATATGGTTGGATGAATATTTAATAAATTAGAAGATTTAAAGTTTGGTTTGGATGGGAATTAAATTAAATTGTGTGTTGTGCAGTTTTGTTAGAAATTAGTGGATTTTAAGGTTATAATTATTTATGGGAGAGAATAGTAGTGATATTGGAGGAAATGTAATTATTTAAGAAAAGGTTAATTGTATTTAGGAAAGAGAATACGGTGTGATGGAAGGTAATTAATGTAGATTGATTGAGAGTCAATGAGGCGAGAGAATAAGTTATACTTTATTTGGTTTTAGAAAGAAAAAAGGAAAACAGTAATATAATATATTATTATTATGGATTTTTTTTAATATAACAAACTAGCAAGATATTTACACCGTATAAAACAATTTTGAAAATAGAAAAAATCCACAGGTCCACAATATAAATACAAAAATTACTTCAGTCAACAAGTGATAAATCGGCCACATGCGTGTGATATACGATCATATAAATTTTTATACACGATCTCAAGTATACCATGCATGGAGGTGCCCCTGAACGATTTTTTTTTGCATTTAATTCATTCCATCTCCTGTATACATTGCCCCGAGATACCCCGGGATGAAGACTTCTGCCTTTAAGTTATTCGATTATGGGTCTTAATTGCACCGAGATTATCCGGGATGAAAGAATTTTGTTTCTATTTTATTCGATTTCAAACTCCAAGATGCCATGAGATGAAAGACTTTTGTTTTATTATTCGATATTGGGCCTTAATTGCATCGACATGACCTAGGATTAATAAATCGCAAAGAATATATATATAAACTGCAATGGTACATATAGAATTTATGAAAAATGATCGTGTGTCGTAGGTTTTTCTTATGTTGTTATACGGGTCATAAATATTTTGGGTTTTTGTTACATTTATGTAAGTTACTCTTATTATTATTATATTAAATACGGACTCTCAATCGAGAAGCATGCATCTACATCCTAACTATCTTCTTCTCCTTCCTTGTAACCTAGCCAAGTACACAAATACCATATGGTGAACCCCCCCCCCCTTTCCGTCCGACAACTTCCAAGAGCGCCAGCCTTCTTCGAACGAGCCATGCCGCCTCCATAGCCATATCCATCGTCATCGAGTCGTTTCCATCTCCTCTCCTTCCCACGCAAGAGGGTCAAGCTGTGTTTCTGTCTTGCACCATCTGTAAGCTTCTGTTTCGTCCGATGAGCCCCTCGCAAATCTACCTGCAACCATAAGCCTTCTACGTCGAACCTCCTTTGCCAAGTCATCTCTCTATTTGTGAGTCGCATGAGTTCCTTCTCTTTTCTTGTTAGCTAGCCGAGCCGCCAACAATATTTTGCTCCTCTTTTAAGCCATTCAAGCCATTTGTTTTTTTTTTTGTTTTTTTTTACTTTTGATTGAGTTCTAGGTATGCCCATCAAATATTAATTTTTTGTCTAAGTAAATTAAATTTTGAATTAAAGTGAATTGTTTTTTTTAAAGGTTGTTGGCGATTATATTGAAAGGAACTAATTTGTCGATTTGTTATATCAAATGTTGAATTCAATTCAACTTCAAGTTTGGGTAAGTTAAATTGGGAGAAGTTGGATGTTAGCCATTGGTAAATTTTATTAAGTCGTTAAATTTGTTTCCTTTTTATGTTTAAGCCTAAATTAATTGAGAATTGATTGTCAACCAATAAAATATTTTCTTTAGCTAATCTCAAGGTGAGAGATTTTACTACCGGACTTTCAAATTAAATTTAAAAGATTGCATGTGCTCATGAATTATGTATTGATGATAACTAAAATACATAGTTAATTTGTGTAGATGTTGACTGGTGTCACATGATGATTAAGCATGATTTTGGTCTATGGTGTGTTGGTTAATTTTGGTTGTTAGACTTTATACCCCACGTGTATTGTGTTCGTATTTATGGGGTCACTTGCACGACTAAGGGTTTCCTACGGAACCACTCGTACGATTAGAGGTGTACCTACGAATTACATGCACGGTTAGGGGTCATTTATATTGTGTTCATTCTGAAGAAAAAAAACTACATAGAGAAGACTTAAACTCTGGTTGAAAGGGGGGTTGACAAGCATAGTTACCACTAAGCTACTTACAAATATTAAACATTAATTACTTTTGTTTATACATATTATATAAAGACAATAAAGTTGAGGGGGGGCCGGCCTCCCCTGGGCCTATACTAAATCCGTCGATGCCTATGTATAATACACATGTTTAGGAGAGTGTACCTACGATCACTTTGCACAACTAATGGTGTTCCTACGGGATCACTCACATGATTAGAGGTGTTCGTACAATCCTCACTTGCCTTGGAGTGCTCCATTAGACACGCAACATTATTATTATGTTCCTAACAAAAAGTTAACAGATCACCTAGCGAGACCAGTAATGGATCCCTTACCGGGTATATTTTATATACACTCTTTTTTATGTTTAATAATTCATGTAAAAGATGGAGGCACTGGATAGCTGCTGAGCGACGTGAAAAGCTCGTGACATGCCATATAGGAACGATGTTTTGCTTTCACATATTTTTATTTAAAAGATTTTTCATTATTTTAATTTTTAGACATTTTATTTAAAGTTTATCTTATTTATTATTTTTGTTTTTTCTAAAATTGTTAAAACTCGTCGATCATGTTTTTACATATTGCAAATTTTATGTTTTACGAACAATTATTTGATATTAGTTTTATAAGAAATTTAGTTTTTCACTTTTAATGAAAGTGTCAATTGTTATTAGTCATGTTAAGAATGACCTCAACTTAGTTTAAAAGTTTAGATCGTTGCAACAACATTTCATTAAACATATACATACACAATCACCTCAAATAATTATACAAAAATTAGAACATTTAAAATTATAGGAGCTAATTAAAATATCTAAAATTTGTAATGTGTATTATAAAAACTGTAGGCTAAACTACAAATCCATTATTTATGGTTGGGACACGGAGAAATTAGAGTTAGTCTATCTAACTATTTATGAGATCTTGTTCAAATTACAACAACTGTTCACAAAGTCTTATCAAATTATAAAGAGAATATTTTTCTTTTTAAAAAAATATATGGATTCCCACCATTTTAATTTTAAAACTATATGGTCTATAACTATCTCCCAAACAATCATAGAACCAAAATTTGTAACCTAAAGTTTATAGCACGTAAATTAGGAAATTTAACACATGCGAAAAGTACAAATAGGTATTCCGTCACATGGCCATAACGGCGTTTATCCCTTTCTTCGTACCCCAATGCCTCTCAGCGATTCCCGTAACGGTGGGAATATTTGGCGGTAAAAGAACATAACGTATCCCACGCGTCGACCTCCCATTGGGTGAAGATGTATGTATGTATGTTGGGCATGGTATCAAGACATGTTGTTGTTTTTCCCGCGCGAGGCCACTCTAAAGGGTTTTCCTGGAAGAGCGAGAAGCCCAAAATTTTAGAGAGAGAAGGGAACGAGGGAAATTCTGAGAGAGCAAGCGATAGAGTGAGAAGATAGGGTTCATTGTTTTGCCCTTCAAGAATCCTCATTTGATTCAGTTTCCACGGAGAAAGCCGACCATTGGAAGGGTTTCTTTACTGGATCTGCTAGTTGGTGGGAGTTCAATTAGAGATCCGACCGATTTCTGTCAATTTCTGAAGCCCGTGCCGAGAAATTTGCATCTCTTTTTTTTTTTTTTTTTTTTTCTCGTTGGTTTTAAGGTGCGTTTCTATTCCCTCCGCCGTCGAATGCTGTGGTGCTTTTCGTAATAGGAATTTCCTGGTTACTGGTCAGTCCTGTAATATAAACTAATTTCCATTTTTTTCATTTTTTAATCTGGACGTTTTGGAGAAAATAGAGATGATTTGGTAGTAATTGGTTGCGAATTCGCTGAGAAAATGAGGATGGAACTTCCCGTAGGTCTAATTTTGTAGGAACGTTTAGTAATCAGTTTGTGTGTGTGTGGGTTTCTTAAATTTTTGGGTTCCCTTTCTGTGTGAACTAGCCTACTCATGTGATGAATGTGGGGGGTTATTTGCAAGAGGATTGGTTTACGCTGCAGTCTTCGCGTTTTTGAACTCTTACTGGCGCTTAAATTACTAGCATCGGAATATTTGTTCTTACAGTTATAAATTTAATTTTTTAATTGACTGAATAGATTGTATGTATCGGCTAGGACTGTATTCATGGAAAACGTGGGCGAAACAAAGCCATTAGCTACAAATAGTTGCCATACTGATGGTGGAACAGACACTGCTGCCGACGTTCAATTTTCAGTATTATGTCAGGTGTTTTTTTTCCTTCCGATGTCTTCAAATCGTAATTACACACATTATGTTTCTCTAATGAACAATCATTTGTAGATTTATCTAAGTCAATTCATTTACGTCAATTGTAATTCATTTTTTGCTGCAGCATGGATTACATCTGGACGAGAATTGTTGTAATCAAGCATTCAAGTTATTTAGAGAGACGAAACATCTTTTGGGGGCAAATATATCAGCAATTGGGAGTGGAATTGTATGTTCTTTTAGCATCTTCTACGTTGATTCTCTTTCTTCTTTTTTATAAAATTTCCCTTAAATCTAATCAAGTTCTATTTTAGCAGCCTGAAGAAGCCGAACGTTTTTGGTCTGCTTTTGTTTTATATTCGGTGAAGAGGCTGAGAGATAAGAATTCAGAGAGTTCACATCAGGGATCTGAGAACAACGGCTTCACTTTATGCCACATATTGAGAGTTTGCAAGCTGAAGTACATTATCATTGATGCTCCCCCTCAAACTTTTTAGTAGCTTCTATTTTTATAGGCTTTAATTCTTTTATCCTGCTTATCATACAGAATTGTAGAATTTTTTAAAGAGCTGCCTCAATTTGTTGTTAAAGCTGGTCCAGTATTAAGTAATCTCTATGGTGCAGACTGGGAGAATAGACTAGAGGTACAGTCATTTTAAGCATACATTCTGAGGGATTATTTATAACTCGTCTTGTATTTTCTTTCAATTTTCACTCATGGTTTTTCTCGTATATTTTCATTTAAGCAGGCAAAGGAGTTGCAGGCTAACTTCGTGCATTTGAGCCTCTTAAGCAAGTTAGTTATTTTCATCATTATTGTTATCACTATTTCTCTGTGATTTACTAGAATCATTAGGGCCTCTAAATAGTGTTTTTTGGTCACAGCGTCTTTCATTTTTTTTGTTTGCATTTTGTAAATTTTTATATCACACCTATGTTTCAAGGTATTATAAGCGTGTCTACCGAGAGTTCTTCTCCACCAATGATGCTAATGTTGAAAAGCAGTCAGCTATATCCTGCCCTACCGGTTACTTATCTGATTACCATCGTTTTGGATGGTTGTTGTTTTTGGCACTTCGTGTACATGCTTTCAGTCGTTTTAAGGACTTGGTGACTTGCACTAATGGTTTGGTTTCCATTTTGGTGAGTTTTGTTCCTTTATGAATCTATGACTATACTTGTAAGGGATAATGGAAAGGTCTAATTATAAATGACCCACTGCTGTTCTTGAGTTATTTTGTCCATTGGTCAAACTTGAACACAATACTAGGGGGCTAAAATTACGGTACCCTAGAATCATGTCTAATTTATGCAATGAAGTGTTTAATATATGTACAAATGTCTGCCCAACCTTACACGTAGTAAACTCTCTTACAGGCTATTTTAATTCTTCATGTTCCGGTTCATTTCAGAAACTTCAACATTCTTGACACTGAACGCCTTGGTAATATTCCCTATTATTTATTTTGTCATATTTTCTTGTAGTTGCTTATCTTGCTAATATTTTGTCCAGTTAAGAAAGGAGGAAAAGGAGTGGATCTGCTTGGATCACTTTGTGATGTCTATGACACCTCAGAGGAAGAACTGAGGGAAGTTATGGAAAAGGCTAATAGCTTGATAGAAGATATTTTGAAGAAGAAGCCTCGTTTTGCTTCTGAGTGTAACAGTAAAAGCTTGGAAAATATTGACACTGGTTCGTTATAGTGTGCTTCATTTGATGAATTAGTTGGACTTTACGCCCCTCATAAAATTTCATTTTTTTTTTCCTTTTGCATTTTATTGCAGAGGGTTTGATATACTTTGAAGGCTTAATGGAGGAGCCATCTCTTTCAGCCAGTTTGGAAATTCTTGAAAAAGACTATGAAGATGCAATTCATAATAAAGGTGAGCAGCTTGATGAGCGGGTATTTATTAACGACGAGGACAGTTTACTTGGGTCAGGTAGCTTGTCAGCAGGTGCTGTTACAATGGGTGGAATCAAGGTATTTTCTTTTGAGTTTGCAAATTTTCCAATCCCATTGCAACCAACATCACTGTTACTTTGTTTTCTTATACTTCTATGTGGATTGTTTTTCAAATTATTCTATCCAACGTTAATTTTAATTGGAACACTTTTATTTTTTCAGTTTAGGCTTATTGCATCTCATATCTGATTATGTTTCTTGTATTTGAGCGATAGACTCTTTTCATTGTATTAATGAAATGTCATGTTTCCATGTAAATAAATTCCTATGTGGATTATGATTTTGGTTCTAATTTTTTCAGAGGAAGCTTGACTCAATGTGCTCTCCTGCAAGGACAATAACCAGTCCAATGTCTCCACTTCGGTCTCCTGCTTCGCATGCCAATGGCACTCTTAATAGTGGCAACGCAAAAATTGCAGCCACACCAGTTAGCACAGCCATGACAACGGCAAAGTGGCTCAGAACTGTTATTTCCCCCCTTCCAGCAAAACCTTCAGTGGAGATGGAGCGCTTTTTGGCTTCATGTGATAGGGATGTAACTAATGATGTAGTCCGCAGGGCACACATTATACTAGAGGCTATATTTCCAAATACTGCTCTAGGTGAGCGCTGTATAGCTGGAAATTTACAAAGTGCAAGCCTCATGGATAACATCTGGGCAGAACAGCGGCGACTAGAAGCACTGAAGTTATATTATAGAGTTCTGGAAGCAATGTGCAGAGCAGAGTCACAGATGCTGCATGTGACTAATTTGACCTCATTGCTGACTAATGAGAGGTTCCACAGATGTATGCTGGCTTGTTCTGCCGAATTGGTTTTGGCAACGCATAAAACTGTTACGATGTTGTTTCCTGCAGTATTGGAGAGAACCGGCATCACAGCTTTTGACCTTAGTAAGGTGATAGAAAGTTTCATTCGACACGAAGAATCGCTTCCTAGAGAATTAAGGCGACATCTCAATTCTTTGGAAGAACGGCTATTAGAGAGCATGGTATGGGAAAAAGGTTCATCAATATATAACTCCCTGATTGTTGCTAAACCTGGCCTTGGTGTAGAAATTAATCGTCTGGGTTTATTAGCTGAACCCATGCCATCTTTGGATGCAATTGGTGTTCAAATTAACTTCTCTGGTAACGGGGTATCAGCCACACCTAATTTGCAAAAGCATGAGAGTTTGCCAGGTGACTGAATACTCTTGTTTTTGGTTTGTGTCATTAAAATACAATTTGTAAAATCCAGCATTGGGAGAAAACAATCTGGTTGTCATTTTAATGTTTACTGAAATTATCATTTTTTTTTGTTTTATCCTTGATAGATCAAAATATTTTTGACTGCCTCAAAGTTTGTCTGAGTCAAAAAGTTTGCTTTTAATTTAACAAATATGTCTCTTCTCTCCCTCTATTACGAACATAGATCTATATTATTATCCTTCAGGTCAGAATGGGGATATAAGGTCACCCAAAAGATTGTGCACAGATTTAAGAAGTGTGCTAGTGGAACGGAATTCCTTTACTTCTCCAGTGAAGGACCGACTCATGGCTTTCAGTAGTATTAAATCTAAGCTTCTGCCACCTCCCTTACAGTCGGCATTTGCAAGGTATATTTAGTATCTTTTAAGTGCTACAGCTCAAATGTCTCAATCTCTTGATTACTCCCTTACTATTGTTTCCATGCTTCTTTATTTTCAGTCCTACTCGGCCTAATCCTGGAGGTGGTGGAGAAACTTGTGCTGAAACTGGAATTAACATTTTCTTTAGTAAGGTATAAAACACGATCTTCTGGCTTTTGATTGATAATGTAGTGGTCAGTTTTTAACATATGATTGTGTAAGATATCTTAAATATGTGACTAATATGAGAAGGTTAAGGATGTGTACTTCTGGCTTCGGCGGTATCAAGAGAATAAAAAGAGCAAATAAAAGCATTTTGAGACATTCTAATTCGCTCTTCTAAAAGGATAGTAAGATGACATTGTAGGAAACATAATGAGTTGATCAACGTACTTGACTTATTGCTCAAACAACGTGATTGAAGTTTGTGTGTAGCCTGCATCTGTTATTCACATTTTGAAACACGAGTTAGCTCAGCGTGGTGACTAGAAGTTATTGTAGTCATCTTTGACATTACTTTTGTAGCCTTTTCTTTAATTTTCTGTTTCCCATTCCCATCACAGTTATCTATGATTATTATTTTTGTTATAATAATAATCATTTCAGTGTAAGTGCTTCATATGATTTTCAACTTTTAGATCACAAAATTGGCTGCTGTAAGAGTCAATGGTATGGTGGAAAGGTTGCAGTTGTCTCATCAGATTAGGGAGAATGTCTACTGCCTTTTCCAACAGATACTCAGTCAAAAGACGTCAATATTGTTTAATCGTCACATCGACCAGATCATCCTTTGTTGTTTCTATGGCGTTGCAAAGGTTTGCTCTAAAGGATGTTGAAAGAAATTTTGATGCCATTTGATTCATTTTTTTATTTTTATTTTAACATAACACAAACAATGTTGCAGATATCTCAATTGAGCCTCACGTTTAGGGAAATCATATACAACTACAGGAAGCAACCACAATGTAAACCACAAGTCTTCCGCAATGTGTTTGTTGATTGGTCTTCAGCACGCCGTAATGGGGTATGCTATTTTTTTTCTTTTTTATTCTATTCTACTTAAACAGAGTTTAATGATTAAATGTACATTGTAATGGCAAGTCTAATTCCTTGAGTGCTCCGGATTCAGAGATCAGGACAGGATCATGTGGATATAATTACCTTCTACAATGAAATATTTATCCCTTCTGTAAAACCTTTGCTCGTTGAGATTGGCCCAGCTGGATCAACCATGAAAACTGACAGGGTTCCTCAAGTCAACAACGACAGTGATGGTACACTTGATCAAGTTTCTTTTAACTGTAATGATGTCCTATTTGCAGTTTATTTTCTTGCATATTATTTCTAATTATGTTTTTCGGTCTTCTATTGTCTAATGATCAGCACCGTGTCCTGGATCACCTAAGTTATCTCCTTTTCCAAGTCTTCCCGATATGTCACCAAAGAAAGTATCTTCAGCACATAATGTCTATGTCTCTCCATTAAGATCATCAAAGGTATTTGTATAATCATACATTCAATATATTTATCTTTTATACATCTAGCAGTAGTAGTTTGTTTGCTTTTTTATTTTATTTTATTTATTATTTTTTTGAATTGGTATATGACACATGCCTCTTTAACGAGCAAAGAGGATGGGATATATATTTTCATCATATGCATAGTTTGGCTCACTATATCATCTGAATGTTTTCTTTAACCATATCTTCTTCTATCTTGTCTAGTTGAGTCTCTAAATGATCTGAAAAATTATCTACTTTGTTTTGCTATTTATTTCTTTTTAACTTTGTGCTTTATGCCAACATAAGCATAGCTTGATTGACATAAACTTGTATTATCGGTTTTGAGGTTTGAGGTTTTGTTTCACCAACACATTGTCCAAAAAGAAAAAGGAAAGAAAAAAAAACTTTGGGCTCTAATATATTTTGGGAAAATTTCAATTTATATCCTTAAACTTTGGGGTTTGTATCAATTTAAACTTTATACTAATAATTGTATAAATTTAAACCTTGAACTTTGAGTGTTATATCAAATTTAACTCCAAACTAATAATTGTATCAATTTGGACCCTAAACTTTTACAAGTGTATCAATTTAACCCTGAACTTATATAAATTTAACAATTTTAACCCTTCATTATGTTTTATGTGGACACATTTGTGAAAGTTGAGAGTTTAAGTTGATACATTTATAAAAGTTAGGATTTTAATTGATTCATTTATGAAAGTTTAAGGTTTAAATAGATACATTTATTAAAGTTTAAGGTTTAAATTGATACATCTAGTAATCCGGGGTTTAAATTAATACTACCTCCAAAGTTTAGGGTTTAAATTGATACTACCTCCAAAGTTCAGGGGTGTAAATTGATATTTGCCTTGTGTTTTTGCTAGTGTCACAGGCTACATAATAAGCATCGTTTTTCCCCTCTTGAAATAATATGCAATAATCTTTATTCTGATACAGGACTTAAGATAATAATCATGCCCTTCTTGTTTTTTATCATATCATTTACCTTTCTATGACTTGTTGCAAATGTACTAATTTTTTCAATTCATACAATCTTATTACTCTTTTGACCAAGTGGAGAAATCTTCTGTAACTTTGGCTTGGCATTCTTGCCCTCCTTTTGTAAATTTAATGATATATCATGCCATCAATAATTTTAAAAAATTAAAAGTATTATTTCCATCGGTCATTGTGTGGCACACATCTTTTCTGATATGACTTGTTGCTTATCATACCCCCGAAAAAAGAGGGAAGAAAAACTTGTTTGTTTCTCATACCCTTATCCGTTTGATCGATGATCTTTTTCTCATATGGTTTATCATGCAAAAAACTAGCCCAAAGTCGGCACTTCTTTTAAAGGTGTGGACTTTTTAGTGGACTAGTTGGGTTCTTTCAGATTTCATCCTGTAGTCAAGTCGTCCATCTTTGAGACGTTTTATTCTGATAACAGTTCTGCGTTATCTTTGGTTGGACCTTGATTTGGTCTTGCGAAGCCACATCATAGATAAATGTCCAATTGTAAGTTACCATGAGTAGCAGAATCATATATATGTGTAATATTTAACCAAAATTTGACAATTGTCTTCAGATGGATGCGTTGATTTCACATAGTTCAAAAAGCTACTACGCTTGCGTTGGAGAGAGCACTCATGCGTTTCAAAGCCCTTCAAAAGACCTTACTGCCATCAACAACCGTTTGAACGGGTATGCTTCAATTTAAACACGCCAACTTAGGCCTTTGGGGCCTTATATATATATTAATATATTAAAAAAAAATTGTTATCCATTTTGTATAGTCGATTCTTGAAAATTGAAAAAAAAAAGTTTGAAAACACTTGTTTTTATTATTGAAATTGAAAATGATGAAAATCACAATTAAAAAAATAGAGGAAGCAAACGTCATTTAAAAAACAATTGAAATTGTTAGCAAACTAAACCATAGCTTTTGGAAGTGTCTTTGCTTTGTTAGAATTAAACAGGAAGTCCGGGTTTCGGTTGGTAACTATTTGATTTGCTATTTTCAGATTTTGAAAATTAAGCCTATAAACATTCCTTCTTTAGAATTTTTTATCTTGGTATTTACTTTCCACCGAAGTTTTCAAAAACCAATCCAATTTTCTGAATTTTACTAGAAGAGATGTAGTCTTTTCAATTTTGTTTTTTGTTTTTGGAATTTAACTGTAGAATTCAACTCTTTCCCTTTAAAATTATGAATAAAATTATGAAAATATTTGTAAGAAATTAAGAACAAACATGCTTAATTGTTAAGAAAACAAAAACAAAAAATAAAAGTCACAAAAAAATTATAAGATAAGATGAGATGACATTATTAATATATTAATATACTAATTTGCTTTATTTCTTCACGTAGTACACGAAAACTCCGAGGCACGTTAAATTTTGACGATGCGGACGTTGGTTTGGTCAGTGATTCCCTGGTGGCTAACAGCCTTTACCTACAAAATGGAAGTTGTGGATCATCTTCAGGTGCACCTATTAAATCTGAACAACCTGAGTCTTAATTTACAATTTCCCAAACACTGGTACATATATCTCTAAATATGTTCTCTCTCTCTCTCTGCCTCTAAATTGTATTACCACGGGGGTATTGTATTGAGCGGTGAGTTATTGTGTAGAATAGCCGCCACCACTCCCCTTGTTTTAGGCATCCATCTGAAATTCGTAGTTGGCTATAATTAATTAGTTTAGTTCAATTTTAGCTGTGTTCAATTTAAGTTATTTATTCACTGCAGCTTGGTTAATCTTATTACGATTTACTAGCAAATATGCCAATGATCTAGGCTAGGTATTGTGTAACAAGGCGAATGTTCTTTTTTTAAAGATGTATATAAAACTTGAATTTGGATGGAAAAAGAGGTACAAAATTCATTTTGGTCCATCAGTTTTAAGTTTCATTTCATTTGCTCTTAATTTTACAAATGTTTATTTTGGTTCTTTTATCTTTTGAATTTGGTATAGTTTAGTCACCCAATTTTTTAAACGAAGATCTTTTTTTAAAATAACCGTTTTTTATTCTAACCTCCACTTTAGCTGAGGATGTATAATGACATGTTAGCGAGTTTGTTTCAAGCTATGGGATAGAGACAAAATAATATGAAGCCAAAATGATTATTATGGTTATCATTATTAGGCTTAAATACTACTGTAGTCTTCTAGAAAAAATACTATTTGTAGTTTTTGTTTTGGTTCATTTTTGGTCTCTATTTTTTAAATTTTCAATTTGATTACTGCACTTTTAACTTATTTTAACTTTCGTCCGTTTTGATTTTTTTTACTTTCATAAAATACCATTTTTATCTCTTAAAAATGAAATAGAAAGGAAAATGGACTAAAATGACCACTGTTTTAAAGTATAAAATAAATTAAATTTTAAACCAATGATTAAAATGAATAGTTTTAAAGTGCAGGGTCTAAAAGGAAAGGTTGAACGCATGAGAACCAAAAATGAATAAAAATTAAAGTTGGAAGGATAAAAATAGTATTTAAGCCTTATTATTATTATATTAGTTCATGAATAAAATGAAATCAACTTACCAAAATTATATTCAAATACATGAACTAAAATTATATTCAAAGTTAAGAAATAGCCAAAATATTGACATCTAAAAGGCTGTACTTTTGTAGAAGTGCAGTACAAGTGACTTGTGAGGAGATGCCTCTTGGTCATTAACATATCAGCTAAAAATTTAATGAAGATTGCAAACTGCAGTCTAGAAACATTCTTTATTCGGGTATCGGGCATTTGAAAGATGTAGGTGTCATGAAGTTGAACTGAAAGTTAAAAGTTACACCACATATCAAAGTTAATATTTTATCTTGACAAAATCAGAAATCTTACCACTGAAAATTGATTTCATTAAGTTATGAATAAAACATTTTATTTTATTTTTTTGAAAAAAAAAACTGCCATATCCATTCTGAATCAAAATTCTTTGTGCCTTTATATTTTTTAAAGAAAAAAAGGTGCAAATATCCACGTCATTATTGTAATTACATTTACCCTTGTTAGCCCTTTAAAAATGTGGATGGGCCTTAACGGTAAATAGACCATACTGAAAATTTCAGTCCAAACAATAGTGATAAGCAAACTTGCAATCTAGGGTTATACGTAGAAACCCTTCCCAAAATTATGTCAAATTCTCGCATCAACGTCCATTATTCAACTCAGATTTAAAGGCAGATTAGCGAATTCCTAAAAACCCAAATTCCTCGTTATGTTGTGAAAATACAACAATAGAATACAATAATCAAAACAAAACTAATGCCCTCGATAAGCATACTATGATATTCGAGACAACAATATGGTTCTGAAGTTAACTAGATTAACTCGTTTACATTCTCAATGCCTATTAATTTAATTTTATCAAGAAGAATTAAGAGTCATAATTGGTAAACTCCATCGATGAATCTTCTGCTACTATCAAGTACCACAAATGTAGTGCAGGCTCCGAGACATTATTGAAAATCAGACCAGTTTTCAGTATGACATTGCTGATTCAGGATCCAAGCATCTGTCGTTTACGGTTGCATACTCTATCTTAGTGTGAATAATTGTACCGGCCAGTGGCGCTTCCTACCATCACCAGCAATCCCAGTAGTCTCTAGTGAAATGTCAATGCTTCGATGTTCGGGCGCACGGGCAATGCTAAGACGCAAGTGAACTTTGATAGCAGGGCAGGCATGGCTGCCTACTGGTGCTGATATATTGGTTACCGACTTTCTAGATGCTACAGCAATTGGTTCTCCGAAGGTTAATATGGTTTGAGACCAGTGAGTTTTGGGAGTGTATGGAGATGTAGACAGAACAGCCGGTGATTCCTTGCAAAATCTGCTTGTGAAACCAGTTTCAAACCATAGGACAACTCCGTGACACCAAGATGCTTCAACTTCAACACTATTTGAGTTGTTTGAAGGATTATGTAAATTTGGTTCCAACTCAGTCCTCGCGGTGAAGTCTACTTCATCAAGACGCATAGTTGCTAGATCGAAAGTCTACAAAAGAAAGAAAAAAAGATGAAGACATGTCTTCATTAACTGTCAAGACAAACTAGAACATAAAAAGAAAATAATAACTAAAAAAAAGCATGTGAGACAACATTCACAATTACTTTGCACATGCACATATATTACAGCTTTATTAGTTTCTCTTGGGAGGAGGGTTGCCCACCCCTCTAAACCTAGGCTTTTTCGTTTTGTTTGCTTAATATTTTTCTGTTTTTTACATATATATGAAGAGTGTTTGGGAATACACTCGGACCATCTTAAACCACACACATGATATTCTTAAAATGATACAAAAATCATGGATATTTAAGAGGCATATGCTAATCTAGCAACTGAAGAAATAGCTCAAGATTGCCGAACTTTTCAAGCATTAGCAGAAGAGAGGAAACATAATCAAGCAAAGGAGGACAGAAAATATATGAAACCTTTCAACATTGCACAATAGATCAAATTTTTATCCATTCATGGAGAGGGAACATCACTGGAAAAGAATTCTGCATTAATAATGAAGACCACGAGCCCCACCAGAACGTGAGGATGTGAGCATAACTAAAATATTAGTCAGAATTTCTAATAAGATAAAAGATCCAAGAAATAGTCTTCCTAAATAGAAAAACAGGTTCACAAACTAAGTAATAGAGCACATTAAATTGTTTTTGCCCCAGTAATCACGTTCTTTTCCAAGTATAATTCTTTCTGACCTAGCAGGAAGAGCATTCAGTGATTATAAGAACCGTGAGAAAAAATTTCATCAAGCTGTAGTAGTGGATTACAATGCATTCACAATAAATAAAGAATTTATTTGGGTCGTACTTACATGGAGAATTGCAGGACTAGTTACTAAATCATTAGCATCCACAATGTCCACGATGGGAGCCTTGGCAGCATCCTTTACAAGTTCCTTCCCAACACAAGACATTCTGAAACCGTACACATTTTCCCAAAAAGGAAGACTAGTTGCACCAACTCCAAATCCTGCGACAAGCTGAAAAGTAGATAAGGAAATTAATGAGTGAAATATAATTTCAAGATTAGACCTTTGTTAGATACCTAGATTAGTATAGGGTAGGAGTAAAAGGGTAATTATATTTGTTGGTAGTTAGTTGGTTATAAATAGGAAGTTGAGGAGGGAAGAAGGGTATGAAGAATTTGGTGAAGAATTAGGGCTGCAACATTCCTTGAAAGAGAGGAAGGGCAGAGGGTTAGGGTTCTTTTACTTTTCTTTTACTGCTTTTATATTGTAATTCTGTTGAAGGTATCAATAAAATAGAAACACTATATCAGTGTTCTATCAAATTGGTATCAGAGCTAGTTGATCTTGAAGGAAGAATTATCAAGTTGTCAACCATGGAAGAGAAACTGCCGTCGATATGGGAAACAATGGAAAGCATTATTGCACTAAACGAGAAGACTCAACAAATGATGTTGCTGTTTATGGAAACGATGGAAAAGGAAGAAACAAAAAGGTCAGAAATCGAAGAAACCTTGACAGAGGCAATTGATCGAAGGGGGATTCAAATCGAGGAAAACTATCAGCGCTTGTCAAAGTGGGTTGAAACGTTGGAGAAGGAAGAGACAACAAGGAGAGAAACGAAGAAGCAAAAAAGAGAGAAATCGAAGAAGCAAAAAAGAGAGAAATCGAAGAAACAAAAAAAAGAGAAATCGAAGAAACAAACAAAAGAGAAATCGAACTGATGAAATATTTTGAGAACGTGATTCATGAGAAATCTAGGACAACGAGTGACATAGAAGATACAACGAGCGAAATAGAAGATTCAATCAGTAAATGGAAATAGAAACACTATATAGGTGTTCTATCAACCTCTCACAAGGTGAATCAAAATAATGCAGACATACAATTGTGGCAGTATCTGGCAAGATTGCACCTCCAGGTTTCAACCAACGATCCCTTGCAAAGAGAACTGAGCTGAGCATTGTCTCATACAACAAGCAATAGCCCATCCATTCACTCAGTAATACGTCAACACTATGAGGCTGAATCTCTATGCTCTTATCGAGTTCTTCTACCATACCATGAACCACTTCTATAATCCCACTTGACACACCACAATCTCTAGTTTGTTTCCTGTTCCGCCAGAGGCCATTGTCTTCTGCAATCTGTAGCCAAGTTCAGTAAAGTAGCTACTGTAAAACAAAACATCAGAGAAATAAGGAAGCTAAATGACTATGTTAAAGTTGATTCCCTACTTGAGTGGCCACTGCTGCCATCTTTTCACTCGCTTCAACTGCAATAACTCTTGATGCACCTGCTTTTGCAGCAAAGAGACTAGAAAAGCAGAGGGAAGATTACATAAACCTTGTAATTAGATGAACAATGAAAAGCGTATGCTCTGTCAACATCAAGCAAACTTGATTGAAAAACATGACAGATCAGGATGAATATCTAGAGACACAGATATACATAGCTTAGAGGAATTGTTTCTAGTTACTGCACGTAATTGAATGTAAATGTTGAAATATTGTAGAAACAAGTAGCAATTGCAAAAGCTCGAATGAAACAGCACCAGCTTATTCCCAGCTCACCTAAGTATGCCCGTTCCACAGCCTACATCCATCACAGCTGCATTCTGGAAGAGAGATGGATTTTCCAAGATAGCCTTCATATAAGCTTCCATTCTAACCTGCATAAAAGGTAATGTTGGTGATATATTACTTCAAAATGAGATATCCCCTCTATAATAAATCAGTTTATGATGTTCAGTTCAAAAGTAGACTGAAAGGTAATACAGCACCTTGTCGCTTAACATCTCTCTGTGTATGCCAAAAGAGCCATACGAACCGAAGTAATTTTCATTTGCATTTTTTATGTCATTTCTAACAAATATTTGTCTGGCTATTTTTAATTGATTGTCTTCCTGCACGTCATATTTCAACCCCAATGTTTTCGTGGTTTCCACAGTATTCTCAATCTTGGCCTCTAAGCTGCTTGCAGCATTCAAATAACCATGTGAAGCGGAAGTACAATCTTCCATTCCATTTTTTTGGTTTTGGTTTGCATGAAATGGAAGATTTTCTCTAGTTGTTTCATCATCATCCTCTTCGTCTTCTGCAAAACTGTACAGAAGGGGATCATTTTGCTTGAAGGGTTTTAGATATTTATCATCGTCCCAAAGAGCCTTTATGTCATTGAGATTTAAAATTTTGTGTAAATGGTGCTGTAAATCCAGGTTTGATTGACACGAGAGACCACAGCTCCAGCACCTATTTTCTGCAACCTGATCAGTACCAAATGGTAAATAACGAGTGAACACTTGTTCGGTAGAAAGCAAGAAATGTAAACTAAAACATTCAAATCAAATCATCATGAACTTATGACTGTTAAAAATTAGTGCAAACTTGTTTTGCAAGCTATTAATTAAAATAGTTTTCTTTAATTGAAGTTAGTGGCTTTTATTTAAGGTAGTGCCTCCAAAATTGGAGGATAGTGGAATAATGGTCTAGTGGATTGATTAAGGGAGATTTTCTAGGTTAGTGGTAGAAACACTTTAGGACCCACCCCAGTCAACTAGGTGTTGGAAAGAATATCTATGAAGAAGCTTTTTGACAGTGTTTCTCTCTTTAAAAAACTACACCATGATGTGGTTTCCCCTTGTCAATTTGATAAGTCAGATCATCTACCTTTTCCAAATTCAAATAACAGATCTACTGGTGCATTGCAGTTAGTTCATTCAGATTTGATGGGACCAACTAAAACACCCAGCTATTCTGGTTGTTGTTATGTTATGGTCATTAATGATAGGAGTGAGCAAACCAATCCAGAAATGGAGTCAAATGATCGAAATCGAAACAAATGGGAAATTTTTAAGAAGAATCAGTCAACGGTTGGTTTTGTTTCCCAACAAACTGACTGGTCGGTCGAGCGGTTACAAAGAAAACAAAAATTCGACCAAACCATCTGACCTCAATACCTTTACATAAGAAAAAGAAAAAAAAGAAGACCAACCATCGAGTCTTCCCGACTCCAATGATATATGTTGTATTATAATAATATTTTAAAAACCAATTACTGTTTTACTTTTGTTTTTCCATCCATCTTTTTCTTTCAAGCATTTTAATTTTTTTTTTAATTTATTGGGAAGAAAATTTACTCTTATTTCTGATCAAAAGCCGTTGAAATTTTTGATTGATCAGCGAGAAGTCCAACCCCAGTTCCAAAAATGGCTTACGAAATTGTTAGGGTATGATTTTGAGGTTCTTTACCAACTGGGTCCGCAGAATAAGGCAACAGATGCGTTGTCCAGAGTCAACCATCAAGCAGAATTGGCTATTATGACTATACCGGGGTTGGTGGATGTGGAAGTGGTTTTAAGGGAAGTAGAACAGGATGAGGAGCTGTCAGAAATCATAGAAACGCTTAAAAGTGATCCAGAAGGAAGGGCAAATTTCCAGTGGAAGGACAACAAACTATGGTATAAAGGCAGATTGGTGCTATCCTGGAATTCTTCTCTCATACCTTCTTAGTACACACGTATCATAATTCAGTGTTGGGGGGCCATTCGAGAATCCTACGGACTTATAAAAGAATGAATGCTGGTTTAGTACAAACCTTACCCATTCCTGAAATGATTTTAGAAGATTGGACGATGGACTTCATTGAGGGGGTTACCCAAAACTAGAGGGTATGACTCAATATTGGTGGTAGTGGATCGTTTGAGCAAGTTTGCACATTTAATTAGCTTGAAACACCCTTTTTCTGCCAAGCAAGTAGCTGAAATTTTTATCGAAAGACTTGTTAGTAAACACGGGGTACCCAAGTCTCTTATTTCTGACCAAGATAAAATATTCTTGAGTAATTTCTGGAAAGAGCTCTTTTCTACCTTGGGGACCGTTTTAAAAAGAAGCATGGCATTCCACCCCCAAACTGATAGGCAAACGAAGAGAGTTAATAGGTGCTTGGAGACGTACCTAAGATGTTTCTATAATGAACAACCCGGAAAATGGCATAAATGCATCCCATGGGCAGAACTATGGTCTAACACCAATTTCCATGCTTCCACAAGGACAACACCCTACTACATGGTTTATGATAGAACACCACCTCCGCTCATTTCCTTTGGAGTTAAAAAGACACTGAATAATAGTGCCGAGCAGCTCCTCCAAGAGAGAGACTTGATCATTAACGCTTCAAAGGAGAACTTGGTGATTGCCTAAAATAGAATAAAGAAACAAGCAGATTTGCATAGAAGGGAACTGGATTTCCAGGTGGGTGATGAAGTATTATTGAAATTAAGACCATATCGTCAGACGTCAGAGTTCTTTGGCTAGGAAGCGTTGCGAGAAGTTAGCTCCCAAGTTCTACGGCCCTTATAAAGTCATGGAAGGATTGGTGAAGTGGCATACCGACTGGAATTACCACCAGAGGCAAATATACACAATGTTTTTCATGTTTCACAGCGGGACAAACACAGAGAGTTCAACACATGGCCCCTTCACTCACATAAGAGTTTGAGCTCCAAGTCTATCCGGAAGGGGTTTTGGGTGAGAGATGGAATAGTGACCTGGGAGTAAATGAGTGGCTGGTGCAGTGGAAGGGGTTGCTGGAAAGTGAAGCAACTTGGGAATCGGTATATTTGATGAACCAACAATTTCCTTCTTTCCACCTTGAGGACAAGGTGAGTTTTGAACTGAGCGGAATTGTTAGACCTCCTATATTACACACTTATAAAAGGAGGGGCAAGAAGGGAATAACACCAGTTGGGACGTATAGACATGTTGCTAAAAGAGAAAAATTCACCTGATTGGGCTCCACGGTTTTTATTGAGTATAAAGAGAGAATGTTTAGGGATTCGGGAAATAGGTTTTTTTTGTAGTAAAGGTTGTCGTGGCTTTTATTGGGAGAAGTTTCCACCCTTCTCTAAGGAGCTGAGTTTACATTCTGTTTTCCTTATTTGTTCTTTGATGTTTATAACTTCCTAGTGAACTGATATTTTGGATTAGTAACATAATTATTACAGAGTACTATCTCTGTGTCTCTCTTGTTTGGGAATTTTACTAATTTTCAAGTGGAAGACCTTAACAAAATGCATCAAAACCAATGACTACTTGTGTGAAGCCCTCCTTAAAGTATGGTTGATGCAACACTTTTTCAACAATTTCTTGTTAGGTTAATTTATTTAACTATCACAAGGCCTGATATTTCCTCTGCTGGAGTTGTTGCTCAATTTGTAGATAAACCATGCGAAGATCATTTAATTGCAGCAAAGAGGATTTTACAATATGTGAAGAGCACATTATGTTATGGCTTGTTGTATAAACAAGCTACATTTTTTGTTTTAAGTGGTTTTGTTGAAGCACATTGGGCTGCCAACGTAACTAACTGATGTTCCACAACATGATACTGTTTCAATACAGATTCAGGTGCTATTTCATGATACAGCAAGAAGCAATCCTCGGTTTCTCTTTCAAGTTGTAAAGCATAATATGAGCAACTACTATGGCTACCCAGAAGTGTATTTGGCTAATAAATCTTATGGGAGAAGTTTTATCCAGTTCAAGTTGTCCATCTTCCATTTTTTGTGATGAAAGTGCAATCAAGCTTGCAAGAAGTCCAGTGTCTCATGCTCATACAAAGCACATTGAAACGCATTTTCACTACATTCCAAGGAGCAAGTTGCTAATATATTTATCAAGGCTTTGGGTAAAATCAAATTTGAAGAACTTAGAAGTGCACTTGGTGTTGTTGATCGTTTGTTTGCACTAAGGGGGGTGTTAAAAATTAGTGCAAACTTGTTTTGCAAGTTATTAATTAAAATAGTTTTACTTTAATTGAAGTTGGTGGCTTTTATTTAAGATAGTTCCTCTTCCTCCAAAATTGGAGGATAGTGGCATAATGGTTTAGTGGATTGACTAAGAAAAATTTTCTACATTAGTGGTAGAAATTTAAGGATAATAGTGGCTTATTTTTCTTATAAATACTTGTATTGTTTTCTTTCTTTCCTTTTTTTTTTTTTTTGATATCATGAGTGTTCGGGCCAGCTTACTGGACACCCACCTGCTCCTATAACATTTGGGTGTCAATGAAACTTGTAGGAAATTAATTCTTAGGTAGGTAGCTACCATGTATTGAATGCATGACCTTTGAGACTATGTCTCGTGGTTAAATACTTTATTGTTTTCACTTCAATAAATGTAGAACTTAATTGAATCACTTGATTTCCTTGCAATACTTTCTCTCTTGTTTCCAACTATAGTGCTCTTCGTTTGTTGCTTTTTCGTTTCAATGACTAATTCGTGCAGATTCCAGCTACAAAAATCCTCTTTTCTAGTCTATTTTGTCAACAATAGTTAACAAACGTGAAACTCACAAAATTAAAAGAAAAAAAAATCAGAACAACTTAGCTAACCTGAGATCTTATGTAGTTGATAATTTTGAAAGAACCATAAAAATCTAAACCCAGATCCCTTCTGATGCTGTGGAAATCGAAATAATGAACTGAGTTGCAATGGTTGAACAGCATGTTGCAGTCGTTGTACTTTGAGTTGCAGAACAGACACAGAAAATTCGCATCAAATGCTTCTTCGGCTTCTTCTTCGTCTGCATTCCAATCGTCCCAATCGTCTTGTCCATCTTCTTGATCCTCGTCGGCGTCGTCTTCTTCTTCTCTCTCAGAATTCTCCATGTTGGGTATTTCCTTGTCGAGGTATTTGGTAAGTTGATCCATGGTGTGTGTCGAGAGAGTAAACAGAGTGTAGTTGCCGCCAATGCTTAAACCCTATCGACCAGGTGCAGTCGCCAGGGTTTTTTATTTAACGAGGGATGAACCGGGAATTGTGAGGAATTGTCTCATCGTAAGCATTGGGCAATTGACACGTAGGGTGTCTTTGGAGTAGGAAGTGAGTGTTATAACTTACGTTATTTTAGTTAGTTACATCGTATTGTATATATGATAAAGTAATTAGTAAAAATTGACCAAGAATAAAAATGAGCTAAAAAAAATAAAAAATTTGATAGCATGATTGTGAAACAATTCATTCCATCAAACTTTAGATCGATAAATATGTTTTTTTATATGTATCAATTACATATTGAATATTTAAATAGATCGAAATTTTGGACATTGACATTGACTTGATTGTTATTTTGGGCATTTGTGTTAATTTCTATATATTTTATGTATTTTTACCCTATTCAATAAGTACAATTATTTAACAAATTTATCAAAAATTATAATTAGTTATTGTTTTAAAATTAATAATAAATTTAAATGAAAATATAATGCCAAAATAATTAAATAAAAAAGATGTATTTTTTCTTCGATCTCTCAGTTATAAGATCCATAATATAATAGTGGTAAGGACATCCTACATCTTTATATAAAAAAACATACTTAATTACAAAACAATAAAAAAAATAAAAATAAAAAAAAAAAAAAACCTAGTTATTTAGCATTCTCATGTCACTTTGTTATTTTTTTAAAATTAGGTTTCTGAATGTTATCTCTTTATTCTGCCACCTTTACATTCTTCATCTTTGAATCCTCATCAATTTATTTGGGTCTTTTTTATTTGGTTCATTGAGCTCACAAACATTGCAAAAATTCATAAATTGAGAAATATACATAAACATATTTCTATATAAAAAATACGGAACAAAATAAAATTAAAAAAAATAAAACATAATAAAAGACATGATTTGATTTTTTATTCACACTCTTAACGTTTTATTGTGACTTGTGAACATGAATAGAAAAGAAAATGAATGAGATATTTATACCCAAATGCTTGAAAAGAGAACCGAATTTGAAAGGTTGAGAGAAATACAAAATAATTAGTATGAGATAAATGACCCTTAATAGGTAAAAGATAGAGGGGTGTGAATAGTTTTATAATATATTTAATTTATAAAATGTAAATGACAAACCATTTACTTTCCATCGTTTCACATTTAAAAAAGAATAGCATGATAAGTAAATTTCATAATTAATTATATTACAAAAAAAATTAAATGAATTTACCATAAAAACAAAAATTGATTTGGAACACAAAACTAAACTTAAAGGTATAATAGAGAGATAAAAGTTTATCTACACTGAAAGTTTTTATATATACTATAGGTTTGTGTGGTAATTTTTGTTCCAAATGGGCTCTAATTGTGGCTAAAAAATCTCATGCACCATTTAGGTGCACTAACAAGGGTGGATTTATTAAGAGGTTAGGGGGACACGTGCCCTCCTCACATTATTGGTTTTTCTATTTTAATATTAATTTTAAAGTGTTATATTACAATATATGTTAAATTTAGCTTTATTTTGCCTAAATTTTGCTTCTGTTGCAGTGGTTGTGCCCCTGCACAGCCCTTTTGGTTGTTAGTTCAAATACTGTCTGCTATAATTATTTATACTTAGCCCTTATTTGTTATCTAACAAAAATAAAAATAAAAATGCAACAAAGTCGAGCATCAGTGAAACGTCAATTTTTAGTGTGTTTATTATATAGTGCTTGGTATCCTCTATATACAATTTATGCACCCGCCACTGCACACTAACAAGTAAAGTTGTTTATTACCTCATTATTCAGGTTATCTTACATCATTTGTTGGTTTTTTAAATCTTTCACCCAAATAAGTAAAAGCGTATTAGGTAGCTCTGCCACGGTGTTAGGGTGTTTTTGCATGAATGGCTCCAAATGAAATTAACCCAACATTTATTTTATTTTATTGCTAGGAGTATTATGGTACTTTTGTTTTTGCTTTTTTTAACTTTGTCACTTTTAGTGGTCATTCTTGCTTTTGATGTTAAGAAAATTTGTCAAGGTTTAGTTAATTTATTTTTTAGTATTCACTTTATATTGAGGCTGTACATTTGAAAATTATATTATAGCTTTATTTTTAAAATTAATTAAAAAAAATTCACTCAAAATATTAGTATGCAACTAATATGTATACATGTGATTCTCACGATGTATTAGTATGCAACTAATATATATACATGTGATTCTCACGATGTATTTTTGTGTATTATAAATTGTGGTCTAAAAAATTAAAAGAAAAACTCTAAAATACTTAATTAATGTAGTAGTTTAACTTTTACAATAAAATAAATTCAAAAGATGTTAAAAAGCTCAAATACCTTGAATTAGCCTATCAAAAAGAAAAGCATAATTATTGTTGAATTTAACAATAATGCATTAAATACGGTCTAAGAGAAACAAAATCTATATTGTGGTTTACTTTTTTATATATATAAATTTTAAAAGCTTGATAAGTGTACTTTAAAATATTTGTAATTAAAAAATATATACTTTTTGTGTGTTTTTTCTTTTAACATATATGAATATTTTAAAGGGAATAACTACAATGCAATTAATATTTTTAAAAAATTAGAAAACAATAAAAAAAACAGATTATCAAAATTAAAAAATTGAATTTTGAAGTTCATAGATTGATTTCACATGTTTGTCAATCGATTCAATTTAAAACAAACAAAGAACAATAATCTTTAATTATCAATTTCATCTTATAAGATACAGCTATTTATTGGATAAACGCTAGAGGTGTCCTACCACATAAACAAATTTCCTTTTTATTAGAAAACTTTAAAAGATTAATGACGATCTTTTATTATAAACTTTATATACATTTATTATTAAACTATAACGTCATAAATATTGAAAATGTAAAAAAACATTATTAAATTAATTAATTATAAGAATCTACGTATACAAATAATAAATAAAGATAATCCTCAAAACTTCACATATGTTACTATTGCCTTGTTATTTTTAATGTTTTCCAAATTTCACACTCCCTTGTCCTCTGTAAATTATAGGATGAAATTTTATTTTATGTTCGATCTTCTTTGAATTATTTATCTTTTTTCTTTGAATTAAAATAATGAATGAACATATTGAAAATTTTGCAAAATTATCATTAGAAAAAACAGTAAAGACTAATATTATAGCTAAAACATTTTTAAAATTATAAGAAAGTAAAATAAGATCGTGACCTTCTTAAAAATTCAAGATTGAACCCATGTACTTCAAATTAAATTTTTTTAAAAGTTCGCACAACCTGTGAAATTTCATTAGTTTATTATTATCGTTATTATTTAAAACATGCTAAATGAATTGTATGAAATAATATTTGTACACTTGGCTCAAATCCATGTTTTGAAAAAGTAAAGCATATATGAGTTAATTTTTATAAATATAACAAAATATTCAAATATTTATGGTACCTCTGACCAAATAAAGAAGATATAAAATCAACCATTTTTTTAATAAATATTTGAGGTTTACCATTTCTTTATATATTTTAAATATTCCTTATTCTCTTGTACACTTTTTTTATATATATATGTATATATATATATTTTTTAAATCATGGTTTTTGTTTTCAATCAATGATATTGTTTTTTTTGTTCAAGTTCGTATACCAAATGTAAAATATTTGAACAAAAATAGTTACATACTGGTACACGATCGGATTAGATTTGACTACCAAATCTAAAATTTTGAAAAAAAATCAATGAGATGTTGATAGTTTATATTCGGTTACATGATGGTAGTCAAACCTACCCTAAACCCTAAACCCTGTCGTGTACGAAATATATTTGCGCGCGAGTGGCTAATTAATCCTAATACATATTTTTGTATTTTATATTGTGGGTCTTTGAGGTTTTTTTGTTTTAAAAATTGTTTTATACAGTGATAAATATTTTTCCGATTTGTTATGTATATTTTTTCAAACGTCACGTTTTAATACGATCTAAACGATTGTTTAAATTTGAAGTATTTATCTAATGGTTTAAAATGAACTACATGATCATGTTGGCATGATCTATAAAATATCACTTGCCATAGTTAACATAATCGTTTAGCATGAATAAAGCGATAATTTAAATTGAAACCTTTTCTCCCATTGTTTAAAATGAATTATACGATCGTATTGATATGATCTAAATGATCACTTACCATAGTTAACATGATCGTTCGACATCATCAACACGATCATTTAATTTGAAGTTTTTAATAATCATTTACATTAGACTATTCAATCATTCACCATAATTAACATGATAATTTTTCATGATATAACACGATCATTTAATTTTGAAACATTTTTTCATCGTTTAAAAGAACTACACAATCGTATATCATGACCTAAACCATAGTAGATAATTTATTTAGACGGTAGCATACGATTGTTTAGAAAAAGATTACTCGTGTACGCGTGTATCCGATTGATCGCGTGTTGACTGTGGTAATTTTAGTATTTTACATTTTGAGTATGTGGTTTTTTTTTTTTCATTTTCAAAATTATTTTATACCGTTTAAATATTTTGCCGATTTATTATATTTTAAGAAATAGCGAACGCGAGGTTGATTTGGTAGTAAATGGTTGCGTGGGAAAATGAGTATGAAACTTCCCTTTTGTACAATACATATACATACATAGACGAGAAAAATGAGAAAATAGGTATAATTTTGCATAACATGTGTATACATACACAATATAGACATATATGTGTATCATACATACACTTCTAGCTTCCAAACACATTACATTCCCAACCCATTAGATTAGATCCATCTCCTATTTCTTAGCTCAGGCGGCCATTTTCCCACTTCAAGCTTCCATAGCCTGTACTTCTCATTCCCACTTCGAGCATTGACCGTTGGTCTCATCGCCACTGCCTTGGCGGTCATTTTCTTCGACCACCCATCTGCATAGCGAAGGTATGAATGGGAATTATCTTTCTTTTTACTGCCTCTCAATCTTCCAGTGAAATCTCTTTCAGTTTTTATTGTTTATGGAGTTGCTACTTCTGTGAGTTTCATAATCGACACGAAGTGTTTAATTGCAGAAAACTATTCAATTTGCAGGATCCAGTGGCTTCTGGTCTTGGAGCTCCTGGGACTGGGAGGACTCTGCGCAGTTCTCTCGCTTCTGGTAATCAAGGTATGGTTAGTTCCAGAACTTTGAACTTGAATAATTTATTTCCACAATACGTGAAATCCAGGAACATCAGTTTTACTTCAGATTAATGCACAGGAAAGTTGCTGATCTCAAAACTATTACATTTTACGTTCACTTGCAAAGTTATGAATCATGAATTCGATAACCAGTTGGCCAATGCTTTTACGCATGACAGTATATTTATTTGTGCCTTTGCTACCAGAAGGATCCTTAGCTGGCAGAGATGGAACGGATGTACATTGTCTGAATTGAGGGATTTTGCTATTAGTATCATCGAGCTTCACCATGGAAGAGTAAGTGTCTCTCGAATATCTAGTGACTTTTCCCTTCATTTATATTTTTGTTGGCCGAGGAACAAGTCATTGGTTGAATGAATTAAAGAAATATCCAAAGATATCCAAGATAAAAAGGGGCAAAATAGAACGCTTATAATTTTAGGGTTACTATTGTTTGCCTGTTTGTCAATTTCTTTTGTTTTGGATGAACGATGTAGTCTACCTTCCATACAGGGAAAATGCCATCGAGCTTTTGCAACGCTATAGGCGGGACAGACAAACACTTCTTGATTTTGTACTGTCCGGTAGTTTGATAAAGAAAGTTGTAATGCCTCCTGGTGCGGTTACCCTTGATGATGTGGATCTAGACCAAGTTAGTGTGGATTATGTTCTTAACTGTGCTAAAAAAGGTTAATTGACTTGTCCATTCTTATATTTTTAAGTTTCATCCATTTCAAAGCATTTTCATGCTATCATCTGTCGAACAGGTGCGATGCTTGAACTATCTGATGCAATTAGAGATTATCATGACCTTACGGGGTTTCCTCAGATGGTAAGTATGATTTACATGCAGTCCCCACTCTTCTCTTAGTTTTATATTCTCCCCCGGGCGATCCATCCATTGTATTTGATCTATTCATATTAATAGATAATGGCTTATCTTTAAGTTATCTTTGATATTCCAGAATAACTCGGGATCTGGGGATGAATTTTTCTTGGTTACGGATTTAGATTCTTCAGGGTCACCTCCAAAAAGGGCACCACCACCTGCTCCTGCTTTCACACCTCCTCCTGTTTACACACCTCCAGCAGTGATTGCACCACCACCTATGGCCACACCATCACTAATCGAACGAAATGTATCTAGATCAGAGTCTTTTGAGTCCTCACAAGCTCGGGAATTGACTGTGGATGACATAGACGATTTTGAGGATGATGAAGACGTTGAGGTTAATAGCGTGAGGATGTCAAGAAGAAACCCAAATGACCCAGCTGATCTTGCTCTCAAATTGCCCTCTTTTTCATCAGGTAGTAACAAATTTATTGGCTAATGGATTGTTCATCTGTGTTGAGACTGATGGAGTTGTGTAGGTGTATATCCAAAGGAAGCAGTGAGAGGATATTCCGAAGGCGATATTCTCCAAATCTTTCTTACTTTATAGGGTCTAATGTAACTACACAGATTGCCTCCATCTGTTTTAGGTTGCAAAGGATAGAATTTTGGAGGTTCTGTCTTTCAAATTGTTTGACTATATTCCAACTGCTAGTATTAAGTTAGTTTTGTTCTTGTATTTTCAATTGTTGTTATATTTCCTTTTGTTTTATATCTTGTACTTCGAGCATTAGACACATTTCATTAATGCAATGAAAGGTCTTGTTTCCGTTGTTAAAAAAAAAAGACTATATTCCAATTGCATTTAATTTTTTATCTAGAGAAAACATATTCGGCTGAGGTTATTAACTTAAAGTAGAACACTGGAGAGTGTGTTTTAAACTTTTTTCTTTATTTGTTATAGGAATCACAGATGACGATCTTCGAGAAACAGCATATGAGGTTCTTTTGGCTTGTGCTGGGGCCTCAGGGTATACCATCTTGTCTTGTGTGTGTGTGTGTGTTTTTTGTGGATATATTTTGGAATTATTCTCAAGGTCATTGGAGATTTTTAGTACTTACTCTAGGTAACTACTGAAACAATAAACCACTCAACTACTTAAAAAATTGTAAACTTGTTTGACAACTTCAGCGACTAATTCCTGTAAAAACAGATTAATCAAATAATAACAAGTAAAATGCCAGAAAAAATAAGGCATAAAAGAAAATAGAATTCCACTTCTTGTGATGTAGAAAAATACAATTGAAAGTTTTGCTTTTAGCTCATCAAAAGACCAAGATAATGCTATAGTTAGTTGGAGAGCTGGATAATAGGTACTTCCAATGTGATTGAATACATAAAACTGATCTTTAAGATTATAAGGCATAAACTGTTGTTGATCTTTTAGGAACGCCTTCACAATTGTTTCATGATCTTTAAGATTTTTTTGATAAGAATATCCAAAAACAGTATCAGTATCCTCCTCGATGTGAACTTTGTCAGTAGGATTTTCTGATATCCTGTTGCAGAAGTAGCCATTGCCGAAACAAAAATATTGGTCTGATACCATATGATGTAGCTTAGGATCCTCATGTTGAGATTCCAAACCTGAAACTCAGAAAAATCTCAAAAAGGACAAAACAGAGACAGTTCAGTTCCAATATGTTGATAAGGAAGCCAAATGTTCAACAAACAACCAAGAACAGAAAGATAAGGAAAGTAAATGCAACAAGGAATAATAAACCAGCTTCTTCGAGAAGACTGGAAACCTCTCCTAATAAAGCCTACAATAGCTTTCACAAAAATACAAAACCTAATTCTCCAATCCCAAAAACCTAAGAAACACATACACTTCAGTTTGGATAGCGTATTGACATGGACACATGTTGGACACTTGGCACTCTGACACTTGATGGACACTTTTTGGACGCTTGCTAGTGCAACAAACGTATTAGATATACATAGAACACTCGTTGAGTAGACTAAAAAGACACATATCTGACAATAATAATAATTTTTGGGCATGGAATACATCAAGCTAAGTCTTTTAAGCATATAAATGCATCAACTCATTTACTATGAATTTTCTTTTACTATAGAAATGATATATGTACTTTTAATAAACGTGTCCTTGCTGTGTTGTGTCCTAGATTTGTAAAATATGGTGTGCCGTCGTGTTTGTGTCATGTCGTTTTCGTGTCTTATGTCCGTGTTCGTGCTTCTTAGCCCAAAACATTCCCTCTATTTATACTCATGATAAAAGTGCGTCCTCGGGTGTTTTTCTCCTCTCTCATCAGCTCTCCATTTCCACTATTATTTGCATTCCCTCTTTTGCCCTTTATTTTGTAAGTGTGCAGGATTGGGGTCTAACACCTCACTCCTCTACCCATAGGCTATTTTCCTCTTTTTGTTTGTATATTTCTGTTTCTTGTATATGAAAAGAAAAATCTCTAGGAAGTCCCCAAAGTTTTTTCTTCATTGAAGGAAAAGAACATGATAACAACAACAAAGCATAATGGGGGTTTTCAACCCATTAACCAGCTAACCAAGTTACTAAGAAACAATAAAGCACTCAAGTAATTAGTAAACTGTAAGCTAGTACAACAACAACTAATAATACTAAAGGTAAATGGCAGGAAAACTACATGTTTGGCCTTTTTAAGTCACTGCAACATTTCCTTGTTATATCAATCAGTCCTTTTTTTGTCAGCATTTAGTGCTTATCTTCACATTAGATTTTGTTATTTCACAATTTCTTAATCTGTCTTCACTATTTAAATAGGGGTCTTATTGTACCATCAGCAGAGAAGAAGAAAGATAAAAAGTCTAAGTTGATGAGGAAGCTTGGACGTAGTAGTAAAAGTGGAATTGTTGTCGAACCTCATCGTGCACCTGGGTTAGTTGGGTTGTTGGAGACCATGCGAGTACAGATGGAGGTAGTTCTTTTATTCCTTTTTTGTCTGAACTTGATTATAATATTTAAACTTGATTTACTTGCATGACATATTCTAAAGTACTTCATATTATTTATGGATGTGTAGTATTCATAGCAATGAAATAGCATTTATGCTGTTGCAATTCATTTAGGAATTTGACTTTGCGCATGTGTGTTTTTCTTTTTTGGTAAGAAACTGAGTTTTTATTGTGAAAAGATGAAGAAAAACTAGGACATATACAGAAATAGGCTCACAGAAGGAGTACTTGAGAATCCACAAGAAAGGACTTCTATTTAGAAGAATAAGATCTGTCCTCCGACCTTACTTACCATGACCCTTCCCTTTCTCTACCCAGAATCAGCCCTCTGCCCAATATTCTTATTTAACTCTGAACATCTCTCCTTACATTCGTTTCTTTCCATTTCCCATCTGACACTCCATACTCCAACAACCTTTCCTTATCAACTTTCTGACAGCCTATTCGTCATTTGTCTAGCCATCAAATCCAGGATTTGTGCTCTATATTGGGTTTAGATTATTGAGGGTTTTTCCAAGTTTTTTGTGGCAAAATGAAAGTTGAAAGTTGCAAAATCAATGACTCTTCTGCATTTAGTATGATTCCGGTTTTTTCTTTGTAGAAGATTTGGACATTATTAAAGTTCTTATTTATCTAGTTCACATTTACAATGATTTGTGGATTCTATCTTAGATCTTCTCCATGGTCTAGTCAATCGTTTTTTTCTTAAGAAACAATTGTGACAGCTCATGATGTAATTGAGATGTTCGTCCTAATGTGACAAAGTTAGATCCCAAGTCTTTGAAGTACATTTTCTTAGGCCATTCTCGTGTTAAAAAAGAATACAGATGTTATTATCCAATTCTAAGTTGGATTTCCTTCTCCCCTCAAGGTTCTATCTGAATTTTCAAAGGAATCCTTTTGTCCCCACCAATAAGAAGGATGAGCAACAGATTCAGACCTCACCGGAGACTTGCTGGAAGTCCAAGGAAGATTCTGATCACAAGGATCAATCTTGTCAATCTCCCGCAGTTGTTAACTTCGTTAAAGGAAGTTTGCCGATATTCACTAAGCCGTTAAGTAATTCAGATTGCTGTTCAAAATCAGGAGGGTGCAAAGTTGTGGAAGATGAAGAGGTGCAATTAGTGAAGGAAGAGAAAAATCTTGCCGTGCCACTTGTATTGCTCACTGGAAGTGCATTAGTCACAAGGCCCTTTTACAAGCGCTTCGAGCTCCTCCAACAGCAGAGCGTTGTCCCAAGTTTATTCAGATCTGTTAGTTCCTTCATCGTTTGACGATACAAATCAAGCAAGATCTTGTCTAGAAAACGTTCAAATAGCTCATCTTTTTCCCTCCCAAATTCTTCTTCTTCGCTTTCTTCCTCGGGTAGAGACACCTTTAAAAAAATACCAAGTGTCAACCAAAAGTGAGGAAATACTCGGACTTATTCAAGCCATTCCTGAAGTATTTTGTTAGAAGAAAGAGACAAAGGGAAGTAACTAAAAACAGACTCATCAAGGAGAAGTTGTTCCTTGAGCAGAATCCTGATGTATTAGAAAATAATTGTTTTACAATCCAAGCTCCCTCTCGAGCTAATATGTTTGCAGATATCAGAGTTTGTGGTCACTTTTTCTGCTACTGATAGCAGAGCATGTGGTTAATGATAGCTGCGTAGAGTCCTGATGTATTAAAAGTGTAGCAGACAATCTTGATAGAAGACTATGGCCTTTGGAGGCTTTTGGCAATTTCTCGGTCAAATCTCTCACAAGAGACACCTCTCAGTTTCATCTCCTTTGGATAGGGACCTATACCAAGCTTCGTGGAAATCAAAATACCCAAGGGGAGTAACATCCTTATATGGGTTATGATTTTTGGACTCCTAAACTGCTCTTCAATCATGCAAAGAAAGTTAACAAACAGTTGCCTTTCACCCTCAATATTCCCAATGTGCAAGCAAGGAGGAGAAGATTTACAACATCTGTTCTTTACTCATTCCTACTCTGCAAATTGTTGGTGGAAGTTCTCGATTTTTGAAGTTGTTTGTGTTTTTGGAGAATCTTTTGGCCTAAATGTACGACAAGTTTTTTTGGGGCCCATATTAAAGAGAAAACCGAGACTAATTTAGGCAAACTTATCAAAGGCTGTGTTAGCAAAAACTCGTTAAGAGAGTGGTTTTGAAACGCACGACCATTATCACTCCGCAAGATTGCAATCTTTGTATTGAATTGCGTTTCTATGGTGTGATAGAAGTCCCAGAACGTGGAGGTAACTTCAGATTTGTCAGAGATAAGGAAAACTCAAGTAAGACGAGTATGGTCATCAATAAAGGTCACAAACCATCGTTTCTCGGAGGAGGTAGTGACCTTGGATGGTCCTCAAACATCACTATGGACAAGAGTAAAAGGTCGGGTTGGCTTATAGGGATGCGAGGGAAACGAGACTCGGTGTTGTTTAGCTTTTATGCATACATCACAAATTAAGGAAGAAACATCAACTTTAGAAAAGAGATGAGGAAATAGGTATTTCATATATTTTAAGTTGGGATGGCCTAAACGGAAATGCCACAACATACGATCTTTTTTAGAAGTGGTAAAGTAGGAAGATAAAAGGCTCATTCTAGAAATGCTACTAAAGGAGGCATCATCATCAAGTAAGTAAAGACCCCTATTGTGCCGGACAATGTCAATCATCCTCCCCGAGCTCAGGTTTTGAAAAGAAATAGAATCAGGTAAGAATGTTGCTTTGCAGTTTAATTCATGAGTAATCTTGCTAATCGACAGAAGATTATATGAAATTCGTGGCACATGCAACGCATTGTGTAATGAGAACCCGTCAAAAAAAGAAATCAGCCCTTTCCCGACAATAGGAGCCAAGGAGCCATCAACAATTCTTATCTTCTCATTCCCAGCACGCGGAATGTAGGGCACAAAGTGTTAAGAGGAATCAGTTAAATGATATGTGGCATCAGAGTCCAGGATCCAAAGATTCTTACCATCAATACTAATGAGACTAAAGGACTGAGGTATACCTGACTGGACAATAGCTCCGAGTGTGGTTGGACTAGCATTCTCATTCACATAGGAAAACGATAAAGTAGGGAGCGAGGTTACCGGATTTTCAGAATACATCGGTATAGAAGTGTTGGATGTTGTTCCTAGGGTAGCCTCAATTGATTCACTTTGTTGTCGAAGCCCTTTCAGTTGCCTTTGAGCTATTCCCAAAGAAAAAGAGGAACCTTGCACATTAGGGTTGGACTATGCCGAATATTCACCAACCTCAAATGTTGAGTGAATTTGAGGATTCTTAACATCGGGATGTTAACTTAGATCAGTGGGTGATAGAGCATACAAATTTAGTGGCAGAAGCGGTGCTGGCTGGTCGGAATTTGGTGGCAGTACATAAATCGGGACATGGGAAGCAATATAGGCCGCATATGAAGAAAAGGGTTGCACAGATGGGATGGCCAGTAGCGTCTAAGGAGGAAGGACCGGCACGTGCAACTCTCACCTCATGCCTGCCGCCTTTGTGTTGGTAACGTGAAAAATATTCAGCACCTTTTATTTGACTGTCTTTGCATCTGAATGTTGGTTCCGTCTTCTCCAAGCATTCAATATTTGTTGTACATTGAGTGTTAGTCTGATTTCATTATATTAAAAACCAGAATTACAAAGTATGGTGTAAACTTCAAAACAGAGAGGTAAAATGGAGTCATCAAAAGGGATCAGCTTCTAAAATGGAGTTACCAATCCATCCCATGTTTCTGACCAAAAAGCAATGCTGCTACCATTTCCAAGTTCAGAATCTTTTCTTTGCTGCACTGAAGTACAATTTAGGATCCATTGAGCGTGGCTTCAAGTTTTCTTTTCTTATTTGTATTATGGATCTGATGGGTTTCGAATTGTACTACTATTTTCATTTTAAGAAGACTACGCTATCTTATTGCTTATTATTTCAACTTCTAGTTTTTTTTCCAACACATTTGTTACTCATTTTTGCTGCTAAGTTTTAGTTCCAATATGTTTGCAGATATCAGAGTCCATGGATGTAAGAACGCGGAAAGGCCTCCTAAATGCCCTTTCAGGAAAAGTAGGAAAAAGAATGGACACCCTCTTAGTTCCTCTGGAATTGTTGTCTTGTATCTCAAAGACAGAATTTTCTGATAGAAAAGCATTTTTACGCTGGCAAAAAAGGCAGGTAGGTTTCTTTTTTCTCTTTACTTCTTCTCTCTCCGTATAGATTTTATGATAAACCCTTGATTTAACTCGTCAAGTGCTCAATTTTCCTGCTGAGTATTATATATACGTACAGCTGAACATATTGGAGGAGGGGCTTATTAATCACCCTGTTGTGGGATTTGGGGAGTCAGGGCGCAAGGCAAGTGAGTTGAGCATTCTATTGTCAAAAATTGAGGAATCCGAGGTGTGTTTATGTTTCTTTAAGTTTTATTTTTATCCAATTTTACTTATTTACTCAATATTCTGTTAGTTTTCTTTCTATTTTTTTTTTTTGAAACGGAGACACTTTCTATGAAAATTTGTTTTTTCTCCCTGATAAAAAGACCATTACTCATTAATCAAGGAAGGATGCTCACCTCATAGACAACCAAGGGTGCCTGATGCCGTGGTATCTTTTATTTGTCGCCAGACATTCACATGGATGATTATAGTGTTGGTGAATTTGTGGAAGATTTGGAAGGATGGGATATTTTTAAAATTAACAAAGTGAGATAGATTAGTTTTGGAGGTTTTTATTTTATTTTATTTTATTTTTATTTTAAATTTGATTAGGCCTATTTTTAAAATATAATTAATTATTTTTCCTCCCCCCCTGTTATTCTCATTTTCGGAGAATCAGGCTGGACATCCTTTATCATTTTTATAACTTTCTTTTGTGAAAATAGAATTGTTAAGGAAATTAGGGTTTATTGGGTTTATTCCTATTTAGTTTTTTTTTCATTAAAAAGATTTTTTTTTGAAAAGGAAACCAGCCTCTTTACTAATAATAATAATGCCCAAAGTACAAAAGGTTTATACAAAGAGCTAAACAAAAAGAGACCATAGGATCAATAGATACACCCGGACATCTGAACTAGGTTGACATCGAAACAAAGAACTATCGAGGGTTCAAATCCCTCTCTCTCCTTTTGTTCGGCGAATCAATTTGTTTCTTTATTTTATTGGTTTGCCCCAACTCAGTATCATAAAAGGGAATGGCTCGGCTAGGTGTGATAGCCGAGCCAAAACAGAAAAAAAGATTAGATAGAAATGAAGAAAGGAAAAAGGAAGACTTTTAAAATATAACCCAATCTGTCCAACCTGATATGTATGGTGGAATTCAATTGATTTTTACTTCAAGCCTTAGCGCTCTTATCATATCCAACAAAAAAAAAATACAGCCCAAAAATACAAAATAAAGTCTTAAGAATGCAACCAGCATGTGCTGTAAAGCCAAAATACTAAAAACATGGAAAAAACAGTGGCAGTACAAAAAGTAGACTCAATCTTTTAGTGGTGGTTGCGGGCCTAGTTGAGATGTCCGGGTGCACCTTCTGATCCCCTAGTTTTTCTTTTGCTTGTCTAAACTTCTTTATTACGCTCTGTGTATAATTCTCTTGCACATTGAGTTCTTATTAAAGAAGTTTGTCTCCGTTTCATTGTATATCTCTCTTGTACTTTGAGTTTCTATTATTAATAGAGAAGTTTTTCTTCAAATATTTCAAATTGGAAACAAGGTAAGTTCTCTCTCTCTCCCTTCTCTCCTCCCCATTTCTTGTCTGCCGGCCGTTCTCTTGAACTTTTCGACCAGAAGCTAGATTAAGGATGGAAGTTGTCAGCTGCAAGATAAATCAGTCACACTATTGCATTTGGAAAGAAGAACGTAGTTGTCACATTGAAGATGTGGAAGCCAAAAGAATCTTATCTCTATCCGACAACCAACTTCGTTGGATTCTGTCTGCTTTTTCGGAACTATTAAGATCACCAATGGATAGCTACTTTAACAAATTTGGTGCCACAGACAGAGGAAGGTTGAAGATTCGGAAGTTCCAAATAAAATCAGGATGGATTCTTAGTTGTGATCACTGGCCGCTTGTCGGGGGGCATTTCTATTTACGGGTATGCTCAGGAGAAAGGAAACAAGACTGGTTATCATTTCGGAATATGATAGGTAAGTTCATTGAAAAAATGGACTACATCAAATGGTTTGCGAGTAATTCACACGAGCTCATTTATGAGGAAGCTTGAAAAGCAAAATTATGCAGCAAAGGTCAAGCTCAGCCATTCCAATGACTTAAATGAAAAGTGGGAGCTTTTGAAAGTTAAGCAAGTTCAAAGACAACAGGAAAGTTCGCAAGAGATTGGGCTTCTCTACTCCTCCAGCAAACCAAAGGTAGAAATACAGAAGCATTGGGTCATAAAAAGTTCGGAGGTAGTTTCTACTAATTTCGAACAACTGTGGATCGTGACTAAGCTTTTTGCTTTCGATGATTGGAGAAGCATTCGCAAAACGTTGGAGACAGAACTACAAGTTAAGGTTATATTAAACCCTATGTTTGAAGAAAATGCTCTAATTAATCTAGATCAAGGTTCAATCAAGGATCACATAAGGGGAGAAGGGGTGTGGTAGCCGTTGGGATCTTTCCACCTCAAGTTTGAAAAACGGAATAAAATTAAACACAGCAGACCAATAGTCACAAAAGGATTTGGAGGTTGGCTAAATATTTATAACCTTCCTTTAGATTATTGGAGTAGAAGAACTTTTGAGGTCATAGGAGATCACTTTGGGGGGCTTGAATCCATTTCTTCAGAGACTATCAATCTCCTTAATTGTAGAGAAGCAAAATTTAAAGTAAAAAAGAATTTATGTGGCTTCATACCCTCAACAATAGAAATAAAAGACCCAAGAAGAGGTAATATTTTTCTGCATTTTGGGGATATTCAACCGATGGATCCGCCAAAGTTCATAAAAAGAAAAAAAATAGAGGTTGAGGATTTTAAAAATTCCATTGATCTTTTTCGCATTAGAACAGTGTTATTTGATGAAGAGAAAGATCTCACAGGATTCCCACCAGTCCAAAAGGTTCCTAAATCCACCTTCTAAGCACTATCTTTAGCAAGAAATCCATTTGAAGGAACCCCAAATAATTTCAGTTCAAGCAAAGGAAAGAAGATTAAAACTGCCCAAAAGTACCGTTGAAACAATTTATTAGAAAGCACACTTCATTTGATAATGCTTGGACAGCTTTACTAAAGTCTAAAGCTATTGCAGCATGCTCCTTCAAAGATCTGGAAAAAGATTTTAAAAAGAATCTGCCAAGTAAGGCCTCCTTATCAGAAGAAAATCCAGATTTTTTGGAAATTTGTACCTCCAAAATACAATCAGTTTATTAACAGTATATGGGATGATGAATTTGAAAACTCAAGAGTGACCCATAAAGCAAAAATCTTCTCCGATCACTTTCCTTTATTATTAGAGGCAGGTGCAATATTATGGGTCATCCCCATTCAGATTTTGCAATAGTTGGTTGTTGATAAAAGAGTGCAACAAGGTCATTGAGGAAGTCTTGAAAAGCACCCCCCACGCATTAGGTGGGCTGGTTTCATTCTTCATGAGCAGCTTCGTAAAGTGAAACTTGCTGTAAAAAATTGGCATGCTACTCTTGATTGATATAAAGCAGAAAGAGGAAAGGCTTTTGAGAGAGTCAGAAATCAGTGATGGGCTTGCGGAAAGTGTTGGTCTGAATACTAGAAGAGTTTGGTCATTAGAATCCTCAGGCCATTTTTCAGTTAAGTCCCTTTCAAAGTATTGAAAGGAGAGACAAAGAGCACACACCAATTTACGTGGAAACCCGAGTACCGGGAGAAAACCACGATTGTTTGTTGTTATTATTTTCTAATGAATAAAACAATAGGTACAAAGGAGAATAAATAGAGTATACAATGGAATAAAAAAGGAAAAGATTTAGGAAAATAAGGAAAACATTCCCATAATCTTTCCATAATTATTCTAGGATTCTAACAAGGAAAATGTCTAGAAAAAAGGAAAGAATTCCAACACTCCCCCTCAAGTTGGGACGTAAATATCAATGAGGCCCAACTTGCTAACACAAAAGTCGAAGTTTGGTCTGAGAAGCCCCTTGGTAAGAACATCAGCAACCTGTTGACTCGAAGGGATTGACGAAATGCATATGCTCCCACTGTCAAGTCTTTCTTTGATGAAATGCCGATCAATCTCAACATGTTTAGTTCTATCATGTTGAACAGGGTTATTAGCAATACTAATAGCGGCTTTATTATCACAGAAAAGCTTCAATGGTGTCTCACATTCCTGATGAAGATCTGACAAAACTTTATGAAGCCAAATTTCCTCACATATTCCCAAACTCATAGCTCTGTATTCGGCCTCAGCGCTGCTTCTGGCCACAACATTTTGCTTCTTACTCCTCCAAGTTACAAGATTTCCCCAAAAACAAAGGTACAATAACCGGAAATAGACTTTCGGTCAACAACAGATCCTGTCCAATCCGAGTCAGTATTTGCTTCAATGGTCTTTTTGTTTGTTTTTCTAAACATCAGCCCTTTACCAGGTGTTGTTTTCAAGTATCTCAGAATTCTGTTGACAACTTTCATGTGTTTCTCATAAGGAACTTGCATAAACTGGCTGACAACACTCACAACAAAGGAAATATCAGGACCGGTATGGGATAAGTAAATCAATTTACCCACAAGGCGCTGATATTGTTCTTTATCAACTGGAACTTGATCATCAGAGTTTCCAAGTTTACAATTGAATTCAATAGGAGTATCAATAGGACGACATCCCAACATACCTGTCTCGGTTAGCAAATCAATGGTGTATTTTCTTTGAGACACGGAGATACCTTCTTTAGATCTGGCCACCTCCATTCCAAGGAAATATTTCAGATTTCCCAAATCCTTGATCTCAAATTCATCACCTATTCTCTGCTTTAGTTGACTGATTTCTGCCTGATCATCTCCAGTCAAAACAATGTCATCAACATAAACTATTAGAACAACAATCTTCCCTGTCTTGGAAACCTTTGTAAATAAAGTATGATCAGAGTGTCCCTGACTGTATCCTTGGGACTTGACAAAAGTAGTAAATCTGTCAAACCATGCTCTGGGAGACTGTTTCAGACCATATAGGGATTTCTGGAGTTTACACACCTGCTGACCAAACTGGACTTCAAATCTAGGCGGGGGGCTGATGTAGACTTCCTCTACAAGGTCTCCATTCAAAAATGCATTCTTAACATCCAGCTGGTATAGAGGCCAATCTTTGTTCACAGCAACAGATAGCAGAACTCTAATAGTATTCAACTTAGCAACTGGAGAAAAAGTTTCTGAATAGTCAATACCATAGGTTTGAGTAAATCCCTTTGCAACTAACCTTGCCTTGTGTCTGTCAAGAGTACCATCTACTTTGTATTTGAGAGAGAACACCCATTTGCATCACACGGTTTTGCATCCCACGGTTTTGTGTCCCTTGGGTAGAGTACAGATGTCTCAAGTACTATTCTTTTCAAAAGCTTTCATCTCTTCCATGACAATATTCTTCCATTCAGGACACTCTAAAGCAGTGTATATATTTTTTGGTATTATGGTATAGTCAAGGCTTGCTGTAAAAGCTCTGAACTGAGGAGAGAGATTATTGTAGGAAACATAGTTGCAAATGGGATGTTTAGTACAAGACCTGGTACCTTTTCTCAGAGCAATGGGAATGTCAAGAGAGGAATCATACTTATCAGGTTTTTCTGTATGACCCTGTTCCGCTTCATTATTACTGGTTTCTATTCTGACTTCAGTTTCATCACCACTGTTCTTTTCTTCCACATTTTCAAGAACAGCAACATTAGACCTGTCATTCTCACTTATCGTATTATTAGTACAAGATTCAGTAGGGTTTTCCATACCTTGATCTCGAGGAAGTTCAGAGTCTTGGACTGGAGCCGGCGGCTGACTAGCAGGGGAACCGACTTCCTTTTCGTGATTCCTCTTGTAATACGTTTTCCAGGGAACTTGGTTTGTGGGTAGGACTATGGGATGGGGATCGATGTCAGACACGACACTACGAGTAGGTTCGATAAATTCAAAGGTGTTGTTAGACTCTTCACTCACACTCTCCCCCTGAAGATGGCTAACAGGAAAGTAGGGTCGGTCCTCACAGAAAGTAGCATCCATAGTGACAAAGTATTTCCTGGACGGCGGGTGCAAACATTTATAACCACGCTGGTGAAGGGGATACCCAACAAACACACATGCCTGAGCCCGATGGGTAAATTTGGTTTGATTAGGGCCAAAATTATGGACATAAGCGGTACACCCAAACACACGAAGAGGAATCTCAGAAACAAGACGAGTAGATGGGTAAGACTCCTTAAGACAATCTAAGGGAGTTTGAAGATGAAGAATACGAGAAGACATTCTATTGATTAAATGAGCTGCTATAAGAATAACATCTCCCCACAAGTATGAAGGAAGAGAAGTGGAAAGCATAAGGGAACAGACTACTTCCAGAAGGTGACGGTTTTTTCGCTCGGCCACTCCATTTTGTTGAGGAGTGTAGGCACATGAGTTTTGATGAACAATCTCCTTGGAAGCAAGAAATTCACTAAGGTTATGGTTTTGGAATTCCCGACCATTATCACTCCGAAGAATAGCAATTTTTTGATGGAATTGTGTTTCAATGGTTTGATAGAAATTTTGAAAAATAGAGGAAACCTCAGATTTATCAATGATAAGGTAGACCCAGATAAGACGGGTATGATCATCAATGAAGGTTACGAACCACCGTTTTCCAGATGAGGTTGTTATCTTGGTTGGTCCCCAGACATCACTATGAACAAGAGTGAAGGGTTGGGTTGGTTTGTATGGTTGTGAAGGAAAAGAAACTCAATGTTGTTTGGCCTGAATACATACATCACAAGATAAGGTAGACACATCAATTTTAGAGAAGAGATGTGGAAATAAATGTTTCATATATTGGAAATTAGGGTGGCCTAAACGAAAATGCCACAACATACAGTCTTGTTCAGAAGTAGTGAAATAGGAAGATAAGAGACTAGTCCTAGAAATGCTACTAGAAGAGGAATCGTCATCAAGGAGGTAGAGTCCCCTACTATGCCGGGCAGTGCCAATCATCCTCCCCGAGCTCAAGTCTTGAAAAGAGACAGAACCAGGTAAGAATATTGCTTTGCAATTTAACTCATGAGTGATCTTGCTTATCGAAAGCAAATTATAAGACAGTTTGGGCACATGCAAAACATTATGTAAGGAGAGCCCTGCACAGGGGGAAATCTTCCCCTTTCCAGCAATGGGGGCCAAGGAGCCATCTGCAATTCTAATTGTCTCGTTCCCAGCACAAGGAATGTAAGACAATGTTTAGAGGACCCAGTCAAATGATATGTGGTTCCAGAATCCAGAATCCAGGGGTTCTTCCCATCAACACTAACAAGACCGAAGGAGTGAGGTATACCTGATTGGACAATGGCACCTAAAGTAGTAGGACTGGGATCGGTTTGGTTCCTGTGTGGATCAAATTGTTGAGGAGGTTCAGCAGACTCATTCACATACGCCCGCCTTGTGTTCTGTTTGTCGTTGGAAGGGCGTTTCTTACCTCCTGGGGGACGACCATGTAGCTTCCAACATTGTTCTTTGGTATGCCATTGTTTTTTGCAATGCTCGTAGACAGGAATTGGTTTTCCATTATGCTTGTCACTGCCACTGTTAAAAGACCTTGCACTAAAAACAGCGGAGTCAATAGTAGGAGTTGCAGAAATATTCATAGCACATGCGATCTTCCTCGAGGCAGATTTAAGAACAAACATCCATTAGGGAGGGAATCGGTCTTTGGCCTAGTATACACCCTCGAACTACATCAAACTTAGTATTAAGACCAGCAAGAAAGTCATAAATCCTGTCATTCTCTTCAATTCTCGAGTACTGCACACCATCAGTGGGATCACGCCAGACTAGTTCTCTGCATAGGTCCATTTCTTGCCATATAAGAGAACTTATTAAAAAAGGATGTGACATCCATGGTTCCTTGCTTGCATTCATGAACTTGCTTTCTTAGCGTGTATAGGCGAGAGGCATTCTGACGTTTGGAGTAAAGTGTCTGGGCCGTGTCCCAAATATCTTTGGCTGTTGCAGCAAACAATAACGGCTTGCCAATTTGAGGTTTCATACTGTTGATCAATATGGACCGAAGAATAGAGTCCTCTGCCTTACAATATCGTTCATGTGGGTCGCCCGGTAGGGGGCGAGGTATTTCCCCTGTCAGAAAGCTAAATTTATGTAATCCTTCGAGGACCATCTTTACTGACTGAGACCATGAGAAATAGTTATTGCCATCAACTTTTCTCCTGAAAGATGATACACTGAAGATTGAGCCACTGTATTAGTCACATAAGGAGAGGATAAATTAGGGAACAAGTTTACCGGATTCTCAAAATACATCGGTAGAGAAATATTGGATGTCGTCCCTAAGGTAGCCTCAAGTGCTGCTATCTGTTGTCGAAGCCCTTCCAGTTGCTGTTGAACTATTCCCGAGGAAGCTTGCACGTTACGGTTGGAATGTGCCGAAGATTCACCAACCTCAAATGTTGAGTGAATTTGAGAATTCTTAACATCGGGATGGTAGCTAGGATCAATGGGTGGCTGGACATATAGATTTGACGGCAGAAGCGGAGCCGATCGGAATTAGATGGCAGAACATAAATCGGGGCGTGGGGAGCAATATAGGCCGCGGATGAAGAAAAGGGTGGACGATGGGATGGCCGACACCATCTGAGGATGAAAAACCGACGCGTGGAGGTCCCGCGGCGGAGCGGACGACTGTGGAAATGACGGAAAATTATTTTCAGACGTTTTCTGTAGCCGGCTTAACCATTCGTCCATGGAAGCACTCACCCGAGCATCGACAGCAGCGGCTACGACGGCACTAAAATTGGTGGCTGTCTCTTCTGTTTGATTTTCATCAGTGGTTTGGTTTTCTAGGGTTTCTAGGGTGTTTTCATTGTCCCGCTCTGATACCATATTGAAAGGAGAGACAAAGAGCACACACCAATTTACGTGGAAACCCGAGTACCGGGAGAAAAATCACTATTGTTTGTTGTTATTATTTTCTAATGAATAAAACAATAGGTACAAGGGAGAATAAATATAGTATACAATGGAATAAAAAATAAAAAGATTTAGGAAAATAAGGAAAACATTCCCATAATTTTTCCATAATTATTCTAGGATTCTAACAAGGAAAATATCTAGAAAAAAGGAAAGAATTCCAACACAAAGCACCTTATGGCACTTTGGAAAACCAGCAGTCCAAGGAGAATAAATGTCTTGGTTTGGATTATGGCAGTGGGTTATCTAAACTATTCCGAAACTATGCAAAGGAAGCTTCCCAATACGTGTTTACTGCCTTCAGTGTGCCCCCTTTGCTTGGAAAACAGTGATCTCTTAATACACTTCTTCATTTTCTGTCCCTTCTCACCTAATTGTTGGTTTAGCATATTTTCTATGCTCAAATCAGTTTGGGTCTTTGATGGTTCGTTTAGCGCGAAATTGCTCCAATTATTGAGGGGGCCTTATTTATAAAAAAAACCTTTTCTAATTTGGGTTAATTTGATAAAAGCGCTTCTAACTGAGATTTGTTTTGATTGTAACCAACGCAACGCATCTTCCATGGTAAAAAAAAAGGGATTGGGTTGACATCGTAGAGTTTTCTAAAAGAAATGCAGCAGTTTGGTGTTCTTCAAATGCAGAATTCAAAGATTTATCTATACAGAACATCTGCCTCAATTGGACCGCCTTCATCTGATGAGTTTCAATGTAGTTTCTCCCTTTGTGTTAATAACATGGAAAACATTCAGCACCTTTTACTTGATTGTGTCTTTGCATCTAAATGTTGGTTCCTTCTTCTCCAAGCATTCAATTTTTGTTGGGTTTTTGATCATGTTTTTAAGAACAATTTGCTTCAAATTCTTGCCGGACCAGACTTGAAGAAGAAGACAGCTGAACTATTGTGGGCAAACGCAGTAAAAGCACTTTTAGCTGAAATTTGGTTTGAAAGAAACCAAAGAGTATTCCATGATAAATCATCGACTTGGTTGGAACGCTACGACTCCGCTGTTTTGAATGCATCTTCATGGTGTTCATTGACTAAATACTTTCAGGATTACTCTTCGCAGGAGATTGTTCTAAATTGGCCAGCCTTTATAGCCTCCCCACCCTGAAACTCTAGAGTATCTTGCCTTCCGAATCAGCCTTTTGCTCCAATCAGTTTTTGCTCAATCAAGGACTATTATTTTGTTTTGTATTCGGCTTGCTGCCTTGCTTATGTTTCTGTTTTGGATATTTTGTTTGGCCTTGTTTTATGGCCTTTGTTTGGCTCTTGTATTGCTTTTAGAAACATGATATTTAGGTTTTATTTTTTGTCTCTGCTTTTTGGATGTGATGAGGGCGCTAAAGGGGTGTCAACCTAGTTGAGATGCCTGGGTGCGCCTGCTGATCCTCCCCTCCTATTGCTCTTGTATAACCCTCATGTACATTGAGCTTTGTCTCTTTATTTTCAATATTAATAATAGTGAGACTCGTATCCTTTTTTAAAAAAAAATGTAGTTTCTCCCGATTTCCAGTTGAGAATTACTGCTTCTGTAGTTTGGATGGGCTTTAATTCGTATTTCTGCCGTTATGTTTTTACTTTTCAACCTTGATTTTGTCTACCGTAGGTAGCTTCTATTGTAATTTAGGTTGTTACTTTGGTCTTTTCATGACCTTAGTATTGTTCTTGTTCTTTGTATTTTGGATATGATGAGGGTGATATGGGGTGTCAACCTAGTTGAGTTGTCTGGGTGCACCTTCTGAACCTCTCTCTCTCCCACATTTCTTGGCTTCCCTATTATTCTCATTGTATAGCTCTCTTGTACTTTGAGTTTATTAATAATAAAGAAGCTTGTCTCCTTTTCAAAAAAAAAAAAATAAAGAAGCTTTTCTTCGTTTAGAAAAAATGAAGAAGTTTGTCTCCATTTAAAAAAAAAAAATTCCACCAACAATTAAAATGAAAATTGTTAATTTTATATAATATATTGAATAAATCGAAGTGTCATAATAACCTATACACTGGTGAATAAATAGAGACCAAAGTACTAATAAAGGAAACATACAAATATGAAAAATATTAAATAAGAGTAAACCCAATAAACCATAAGTTCCTTCAACAAGAAGTATAGTTCCTTCCTGAAAAAGAAATATTTGTGCTGTTCTTTTCTATATATGTATACACATTTGTAGCTGACATTTTGGAATTTTCAGTCTCTCCCACCTTCTACAGGGGAACTTCAGCGAATAGAATGCCTGAGATCACTTCGAGAGATTTCCATTTCACTCGCTGAGAGGCCAGCTCGGGGTGACTTAACGGGTGAAGTCTGTCACTGGGCTGATGGTTATCCTCTCAATGTCAGGCTCTATGAGAAACTTCTTGCTAGCGTCTTTGATATGTTAGATGAGGGAAAGTTGACTGAGGTTAGTTTGTTTTGCCTTCTCATACACCATTTGCTATACTCGTATTGTATGACTAAGCAACCAACACCAGTAATCTTCAAATTTACCAAAATTTGAAAAGCTTGCTTTAATTCTTCTTCCTTTTGTGGACTCTCGTTCCACTTTATCCAGTGGTTATAGATGCTATCCTTTTCTGTAAGCTCGTTTATATTCTTCCTTTTCTCCTTAGTCAGTGAAAGTTTGGGATTTCATAGAAGAAAGGGAAAAAAAAAAGAAAAAGAAAAAGAAAAAGAAAAAGGATAGAAGTAAAGAAACAGAAATGACTGCAATCATCAGCTGCTTGGCAATTTGCTCTCCCTTGGTGTTCTCCTCCCATCCATTTTGAAGTTCAGTCTGCAATCTTCAGCTGTTCTTGGGCTATGGAAAGTTTTCTTAAGTTTGTTTTGTTCTTATTTTTCTTCTATTTTGCTAAGGGATTCGCTTGTGTTGTTTTTGTTTGTTCAATTCGTCTTTACTTTTGTCTGTGATCACCCTTTTTGCTTTTAGTATAATTCTCATGTACTTTGAGCATTAGTCTCTTTTATTAATACATTTAATAAAGAGGCTTGTATCCGTTTTAAAAAAAAAGAAATAGAAAAGACTATCCTAATATTTTGTTTTTATTTAAGACTACTTTTATAGATTTCTTCTACCCTGCCCTTTGAACATATTTATATCTTTTCCATTGTTTTATAGAGAAGTTCATATCAAAAAGAACATTTTGTTCTTATTTACATTTATAATTGAAAAAAAAATTAGATGCAGTACTATGGCATTCGATCTGCATGGATGTAACCCATCTATATTTTCAGGAGGTAGAAGAAATCCTTGAACTCTTGAAGTCAACTTGGCGTGTTCTTGGAATCACAGAGACCATCCATTACACCTGCTTTACTTGGGTACTGTTTCGCCAGGTATGAGAGTCACTAAATTATCATATGAAAAGTTTAAGGCATTAGTTTACGGTAATTCACCATTCCTTAATTTCAAATTTCCAGGCATATCTGTGTTTCTCAGATGATCAATATTAACAAACGAAATAATTAAGTAAATCAGTTAACTCATATAGATATCGCTGGTATGTGAGGAATAAGAACGACGCATTTTAGAAGAAACCACTTTAATGACATAAAAGTATGCTACATATGATAATTATAAGGATCTGATATCTTCTTTAACTAGAAAAGAATCAAAGATTTCAACAAAGAATCTCAGCTGCTGTATGAACTAGAAAAGTAGGTGGAAAAATTACTGAACTTGACATTCCCATTGCAAATATATCTGTAACCTTATTTTCTAAAGTAGTGCTGGTGGTGGTGTTTTTCCCCTCTTTTGTTTCTTTGTTTTGTTTGTGAGAAACCAAAAGAAAGCATTCAAATCGGAAATAAGTGATCTTTCTCCCGTAACCTTAATGATGGGAAATACAAAAGGGGGCCGCCAAGATTAATGAGAAAACCAGGGAATCAGAGATGTTCCCATGCAAAACCGTCCAAGCGTGTACTGTCCATACTAATAAATGAACATACTGTTTTCAATATGCTTCTGAAGAGGTATAGGGAAAAAGTTAAAATCTTACCCCTAAACATGGTTATTTGCATCAATTTTCACCATAATCTTTCATTTCCATCAAATTGGGTTTTAGATAAGTGCTGCAATTTTTGTCCTTTATTTAATCAACACCTTATTTAAAAAAATAATGTAAAGAATTAAAAACTAATTAATTTAATGAAAAAAAAATTGATTGAGGCACATTATCGCCTATAAAATAATTTGTTGTACTAGACCCTATGTCTATAATTTGCTTTGTTTGCCTTGTATGGCTTTGTTTTGATAGTTGGACACGATGAGGGTGCTATGGGTGTGTCAACCTGGTTGAGATGCTCATAATCTTTGTGCTTTCTCTTTGAAAGAAAAATGTTTTCTTTAATAGAAGAAATACCTAGTACAAATTAGGAAAATACAAATAAGGAAAAAATAAATACACAAATATATCTTAAATACAATGAAAATATAAACAAAAAGGAAATAATCAACACCTTTTTTTTTATATCCATATTGTACATTGAGCTCTGGTCATTATCTTAAATGAAGAGACTTTTTGCTCCCGAAAAAAAAAAAAAAAACTTATTGGGCACCTACGGTTCACAGAAGAAAACCAGCTCTATGTCATTTTTGTGCGCATCCCATCAAGTTCATATATCATATATGTTTTATTATTATTAGATGGAAGTGAGAATACTTTATTCAATGATTATTCGAACAAAAACCTAGCCCAAGGTAAACACTTTTCAAAGCTTAGGGTAAAAGTTACACTAAATGTCTGACATATTAAATTTATGGATTAATTTTCATTTGATTTCATCATTATTTCATCTTCTATTACAGTTTGTTATTACATCCGAGCAAGGCATGCTGCAACATGCAATTGAGCAATTGAAGAAAGTACCACTGAAGGAACAAAGGGGTCCACAGGAGAGGCTACACTTAAAGAGTTTGCATTCGGAACTGGAAGAGGAAGGGAGTTCTCGAGAACTTTCTTTCTTGAACTCCTTCATTGTTCCAATCCAGGGTTGGGCTGATAGGATGCTAGGAGACTACCATCTGCACTTTTCTGAGGTTCGATAAACAATTTTCTGGCTGCAAAACCTGAGCTGGGGCTGTGGGTTTTAACTTTGTTAAGTACGAAGAATTTTCTTGTGCAATGCAAGCAGGGGCTTTAGCAATGGTGCTTAACCAATGAAATTGTTCCTTCTGTTTAAAAGTAGGCCAAGTTAGGCCAAAAATCATCATCAATCCGTTATTTGCTGAAAATGCCTTAATCAAGCTAGGCCAAGGTTCCATTGAGGAGTTCATCAACAAGACAGGTTGTTGGCAGGAAATGGGGCCTTTTCATCTCAAATTTGAAAAATGGGACAAGATGAAGCACAACCGACCTATGGTAATGAAAGGTTTTGAAGGTTGGACTACTTGAGTCGGAAAACGTTTGAAGCTAGTGGAGAGCATTTAAGGGTTCTTTACCGTGAATATTGATTTTGATATAAGCCTTTTCCTTGGATAATGTTTTCTCTTTTTCTCTTAATCTTTTGAAGATCTCTAATTATAAAGTTTTGTTGGGCAACATTGTGCTTGGGAAGATTCCAAAGATATTTTTAGAGTAAGCTTCTTAGCATAAGACCCAAGTGGAGTCACCGCTTTTCAACCTCCTCATGGTGTTCTTTCTCCAAAGATCTCGAGTTTGTCTCAGTGCAAGTTTTACGCCTATTCGGTCGCCTTTTATTTAGAAGGATGTTTAGTTTGTTTTAGTCTTGTCTTTGTATTTGTTTTTCTCTTCTTTTGTTTTTGTTTTACCTTTGGACATTACTTCTTTGTTATGGGTTTTAGCTTGGTTGGATATGATGAGGGTGCTATGGGGGTGTCAACCTAGTTGAGATGCCTAGGTGCACCCCCTGATCCACGGTTACATGCTCATTGTATAATTCTCTTGTACTGTGAGCTTTTGTCTCCTTATTATTATATTAATATTAATAAAGAGACGGTCTCCTTTTCAAAAAAACATCTGTAGATTGGTATCCAGCATTGTAATATATATTATGCATCTTGCAGGATCCAAGAAAGATGGGGAATATTGTCACCGTTGCAATGCTTGCCAGGAGGCTGCTTTTGGAAGAATCTGAAACTGTACGTCAATGTTTTTTAGAAGAACATGGACGGTCCAAATAAGTTTATCAGTGATGGGTTCTTCTCTCACACAGGCTAGAAAACTGTAGTATATTATTTTATTTAGGAACTATCCTCTGGTAAAAGTAAGCTATTGAACATAGAGAAATTATTTTCTTTGAGATGATACTTTTACCCAACAGAAACTTCCCAAAAATGATGTTCACCCACACTCACGGCACTTAACATTTTAATGTTCTACCTTCTTCTTAACTGACTTTAGTTCTACAGTTCCATTTTTACCCTTCTAAAATAAATATGCATGGCTTTTAGTTTCACCCGAAAAACGAAAGAGGTCCTGGATTTGGAAGTTTTAGGATGTTAATAATGCCTTATCCAACATTCATCAACCAAATTTGTTTTTCCATTTCTACTTATACAAGTGCTTCAGATGTATGAAATGTAAAATTTTTATTTCTCATATGCATTACAGGCAGAATCAATGTCGAGAACAGATAAAGAGCAGATTGAATTCTATATATTATCATCCCTCAAGTCTGCGTTCTCCAGGGTAAGAAAAACTATTATTTGTTCTTTACTTTTTGGCTGATGCATGATGAATGGACTTGTGTTTTGGAGATTGTTGTATAATCATGTTGAATCCTGGCTTTTGAACTATTATTTTGAAAACGTTAGGATGATAGAAATTAACTTGTAGCCTTGCTTCTAGTCCCTAGACTTCAATTTGGTACGGAATCGGTTTTCCTTTTGTCCTTTCTTACCAAATAAAGTTTGGACTCTGGGAAGAGAAATGAAAGGAACACAGTAGCAAAATGTTCTAGAAGGGAAAACACTGATTACATGTAAGGAATTCTATACAGAGCTGTTTACACAACTATGCCCAAGAAATAAGATCTCCATAATCACCCACCACTGATAGTTGAGATGCCTAGGCGCGCCTTCTGATTCTTAGTTCTTTTTGCTCTTTGTATAATTCTCTTATATTTTGAGCATTAGTTTAATTTGATTTTATTAATGAAGATGCTTGTTTCCACCTTAAAAAATTGCTACTCTTTCAAAAAGAAGAAAAAGATAAAAGAAACATCAACTGGTTTTTTTTCTTTTGAAAAGGAAACAACCTCTTTATCAATATATTAATAATGAGACATAAGCTAGTAGTACAAGAGGATTATACAATGAGCATATAAACCAAGGATCAGGAGGTGCACCGGGACATCTCAACTAGTGCTAAAATAAACAAAAACAAATATGTAATGTCCAAAAGCAAAAGCAAAAGCAAAAACTGAAAACCCAAAAGAAGTACAAAGAAATACAAATAAAAAGACTAAACATCCATCTGAAGAAAAGACGACCAATTAGGCTTATATCTCGTGTTGAGCGATTCTCTAAATACTGGGAAGGGAGCAACACGAGGTGGCTAAAATTTTGCTGACTCCAACCGGATCTTCTGTTGAGAAGCTTTGCTCTAAAAAATTCTCTAGCTTCTTCCCAACCACAATTTCGACAACAAATGCTTTTATCGCATTGATCCAAATACAATTAGATGCAGTGTTTAAAGAGAGTCTCGTCAGAAGCTGCAACACGTTTTCTTTAAAATAAATTCCAAATATCCATCTAATGTTAAAATCTGCAAGAATACTATACGAACATGAAGTTGGGTATGAGCAATCAAAAAACAATTATAGCGGCTGTGCATAAACCCTAAATATCCACTGAGTTTCACAAAGGATTCCATTCAGTCAACAGAATCAAGAGTGTATTTCACCCTTTTCCACCACCCATATGTACATTATCACATGCACAGAAGTTCAAATGCATCTTCTCCTATTTGTTAAGAGGCGTTGTTGCTGGTGGAATCTCTTCTCACTTTTAACATCCAATGTGTTTTTCTTAATCCATTCAAGGTGAATATCTTTTAATAATTGATTGGTTCTGCTGTGGTGCCAATTTCAAAGATTTGTGGCCTATTGCGGTAAAAGTTCTTGGTCTTCTCTTTCTAAAGGCTCCCGTGATTCTCTATTTAGGATATTTGCATTACTTGGGATGATTTATGTTTCCCTTCTACTTAAATGTTCAGCTATTACTTTATTATTCTTGTTTCCCCTTGGCAAATTTTGTACTTTTTAGCGTCTTGTTCATTTGATCAACGAAAAGTGTTTGTTTCCTAGAAAAAAAGAAGAAAAAAAGAAAAGTACAAGTTCAAATCTTTCCCCATCTCTTATATTAAAAGCTTGTGAGGACAGCTGCAGGTTTTTGGTTAACAATTTGAGATTAATGTTAGGTACTTTTTTTTTTGCAACGGAACAAACTTTTCATTGATATAATGAAAAGATAGTACATAAATAATATCATATCAGTAGGTGCACCTGGACATCTCAATTAAGTTGGCACCTTGTAGCACCCAAATCATATCCAAAAGTGGCTTACTGTCTAAGTCATAGAAGTCCAAGTACACAAGATTAAATGAATATGGCTATCCTCCCAAGAAAGAAACCAAACAAAAACCACTTAGAGAACAACAAAACTCTCCCATCAAATCCTAACTACATACAAAACTAAAAGCATTAATTGGCTAAAAAAAGTCGCAAAAGAGCTCCAATTTAAACTGATATCGTGCATCAAATAGTCTTCATATTGTGGAATACATGCTGATTTCGTTTGTTTTAACAGAAACAAGCCTCTTTATCTATGATAATAAATGAGACTAAAGCTCAAAGTACAAAAGTATTATACTAAGAGCAAAAGAAACAAAGAGAAAATACAGGCTAAAACTAAAACAAAGACTATAATCAGGCAACATAAATATGATGGCAACCTAAAAACTAACTCAAACAAAAAAATAACGAGCTAATCAAAGCCACTCAAAGACAATACATCAGCAGAAAGCTAAATACAAAGCAGAACTTAAAACTCCCTCAAAAGAGCTCACTAAATTCTTGTACTCCCAATTCTTCGAGATAGGAGAAAGAGAACCCTAAGAGGATGCAAACAGCTGCTTCAAGACTAGCTTGCCAATGCAATCCAATACATGTTGATTTTGTTTAAACCACAAATCCGTCAAAAAAGCCTTTACGGCATTGAACTAGAGCAATTTGGCGCCTGATTTCAAAAAGGGTCCCATTAAAATATGCGCCACGTTATCATGGAAGACGTTTCCAAATACCCAACTCAAGCTGAAAGCTTTCAGTTGCTTCTGCCAACAATTCACAGCATAATAGCAACCAAAAGTAAATGTTGCTGAGTTTCTCCTGCTTTTTACAAAGAAGGCAGATTGTTGGGAAGTTTATGCTGAAGGACATCCAAACAGTTAATTGCACCAAAAATCATAATCCAGATCATTATATTGACTCGATGCATTGCCTTTTCCAACCCTTTATCAAGTGGAGAAGATGGTTTTAGGTGGAGATTAATGTTAGGTACTTAAGGAGAACCACACCTCAAAAGCTGACTATTGGGGTGGGAGAGCCAAGCCACTTAAGTACCACATTGGTCATCCCATTCTAACCAATGTGGGACAAAAACATCCCATACTAACTTGGATCCTAACAATACCTCATCCTCGAAAAGCCAACATCCCAACAGCTACTTCAGTGGCATTTCACTTGGGCAAACTCGGTCAAAATTCTTCGCCGGTTCCACTCCGAAACATCGACACCGACACTGATACCATTGTTAAGTACTTAAACACCTTGGAGAATCACACGCCAAAAGCCAGCTATTGGGGTGGAAGAGCCAAACCACTTAAGTACTGCATTGGTCATCCCATTCTAACCAATATGGGACAAAGGCATCCCATAGTACCTTGGATCTTAACAATTTACTCAACCATCTGCTACTTGTAATTGTACTCTATTCCCTTCTAAAAATTTGCAAACATATGACAAACTACATTTCTCTGCGTTGAATGCTATTTGTGTTACCGGTACTACCAATTGTTTTGTTTTGCAGGTTTTACATTCTGTGGAGAAATCTGAGACAAATCATGAACATTCTTTAGCCTTGCTTGCTGAAGAAACAAAGAAACTTCTAAAGAGGGATTCGTCTCTTTTCATACCAATCTTATCTCAAAGGGATACTCAAGCAACTATCGTTTCAGCTTCACTTCTCCATAAACTTTATGGTTACAAACTGGTAAGATTGTAGTTGATGTAGCCTAAGTATTCTCAAGGAATAGTCCTCCAAGAATCAAGATAGTAGATCTTTTATTAGACTAACAATAATTTTTTCATACAGGAGGGAAATACTCATATTTATAGAAATTTATTACAAATGAGGGTAAAAAGAGAATTAACATAGAATATTACCCAATTAACCCCTATTCTTCTTACATCGGTAGCCATTGTTGGGAATGCAAGTTACTTTCCTTATTTGTCTTTTCAATCCCTAAGGCCGTGGGGGTATTCTTCTGAAATCTTAAGTTCATTGGAAACCTTGCAGAAACCCTTCCTTGATGGAATTGACCATCTGACTGAGGATGTCGTCTCTGTTTTTCCGGCAGCCAATAGCCTTGAGGAGTATATATTGACCCTTATCACATCCGCATGTGAAGAGATGGGTGCTGAGATTCACATCAGAAAACTTGCTCTATACCAGGTTAGACATAATGTTGTTGCAACTTGCCTAACATTTTCCTTTGCGTTGCAAGGAAAAATATCTCCCTTACATTATCTTGTAAGTGCGTAAAATTTCTTTCGAAATGATCCTAGAGAACAATTTCTGCCTCATGAGAAAAGATTATACGTATAAGATATGTGGAGGCAATGTTAATTAGAAGATTGGGGGCCTGGTTTATAAAGAAATTTGAATTTAGTACTTTATTTTCTAAAAAGATTACTAGGCTTGCTATTGAATCATATTATGGTATTGCCCATCAGCCATCAGTAAGATTTCATATGTATGTATGTATGTATGTATGTATTATTTTGTTAGTTGGTTTAGTAATATATAAGGCAATAGCTTGCATTAGTCTCTTTTAATTATTTCAATGAGGAGAGCAAATCCTTAAAATTGCTATTGCCTCCCAGTACCTGGTTTCAGCCATGAATTGATTCTTTTGTTCTCATCAACCTACATTAACTCTTTTAGATCGAATCTATATCTGGAACCTTGGTGCTGCGTTGGGTCAACTCACAACTTGGACGTATCTTAGGATGGGTGGAAAGAGCTATTCAACAAGAGGCAAGCACACAACTTTTTCTACCAGCATACTTCCTAAATCTGTGTTTTTTCCTTCTGCCTTCCATCCAGGACAAGGGAGTTGGAAGAGGTGGTGAAAAAAATAAAAGAAAAGAAAAAAAAGGAAAAAATAATAAATTTAAGAAAGAAGTGGGTAGTTGCATAAATATTCAAATATAATTTTGTAGTGTATCTGGAAAAGTGTCAAATGAACAAGATTAAATTTTGAAGTTTGTTCTATAAATCACCTCCTGACTGTTTTCACTTTATCTCAATTACTTTTTTGGTTATGAGTTTTGACATATGGGTTTGTCAGTCTCTTTGGCTTACTTGAGATTTGTTCTACAGAATTTTAGTTTTCTATAAATAAAAAGAAGAGGAGAATTCTTGAAAATGAAATTGGCAGTCTCATATTAAAATGCTTTAAAGGTGTTATTTATATTAATTTGTTGGAAATTAGGGGTTAGTGGAGTGTTTATAGCTCCAAGGGTATTTGTGTAATTTATTGTTGTTAAATTTGATATTATGGGGTTCCATCTCAAAACCAATTGGCTTTGGGATGGAACCCTATACTATCAAATTTAACATGGTATCAGAGCCCAGTAAACCCAAACGGGTATTCGGTCCAAGATAGGTGAATCCAAAGAGACACCATCTTGAGGGGGCATGTTGGAGAAGTTGAGAGTCCCACATTGGAAAAACCAAGGAGACTCATACTCCATATAAGATAGATGGGCTACACCTCTCATTGCCAATTGGTTTTGGGATGGAACCCCATACTATCAAATTTAACAATTGTATCCTAGTTTTATTTCCTTTTTTGTTAAGGCCTACTATGACCTATATATATATTCTTCCCTTTTGTACTCTTTTGATTATTAGAAAATAATAAGAGCGACTTCTGTCGTGGATTTTTCTCCCTATACTAGGGTTTTCCATGTATACTTTGCGATCGTTTTTTTTTTCTTCTTGTTTTCAATATGGTGTCAGAGCATGGTGACGGAACTCTAGCCGCCATTGGCAAAAACCAACCTGTGCAAGACAACCTTAGTTTTGCACCAGCCCCACCTTAGCCACAGTTGCTGCTGCCACCAAAGCGGTCATCAGAGCCGCCGTTTCTTCCGCTGCTGATACGACTGCACTGTCCGATCTACCGTTGATTGTTTTCTTCAATCCTTGCATATCCATCCAACTCTCTTGTCACCACAATCCTTAGATGGAAACCCTAGCTGAAACATACACCGTGAAAAGGAGATTAGTGAGTTGTTTGCCTACCATAGAGGTAAATTCCCTTAGCTTCTTGCAGCAACCAGGTTTTCCTCATCATGCATCGCCTAGTTGCAGTAGAAATCAAGGATTAAATCTTCAATTTCCGACTAGGATAAAATACATCAAGCAGGACATTTGTACACGAATGGACCAAGAGCATAATTCACATCATCCAATAAACTTTGGTGATAACAACAAAGCAAGGAATAACAATTCAGACAAAAGGTAAGTTCTCTCTCCCATCTCTCCTCTATCCTCCCTCCCTTTATCCTCTTTCCTTCCGGCCGCTGGCGTTTTCATCTAAATATGGAGGTAGTTAGTTGCAAAGTCCTCGAGTCTCATTACTGTACTTAGAAAAAGGGAAATCAGATTCACGTTGAAGATGTGGAAGCTTGTAGCATCTTGTCAGTCTTCGGATTTCATCTAGAATGGTTGTTGAAGGCGGTCTTAGAATTATTAGGAGGGCCAGAGGACAAGTTCTCTCAAAATCTGGGTGAAGTGGGTAGAGGTAGATTGAAAGTTTCAAAATTTAAAACAAAGACTAGATGGGTATTAAGCTGTGATTTTTGGCCTTCATCAGGAGGGCATTCTAATATAAGGGTGTGCTAAGGGGAAAACAAATAGGGATGGAGATCCTTTCTAAATATGTTGGACAATTTCTATTCTAGGGAGGAATATGTCAAATGGTTTTCTAGAAATCACTTGAAGCACATTCCCACTATTATGGAAAGCAATATGAGTTATGTAGATAAAGTAAAACAAAAGAAGTGCAATGGATTTGTCACAAAGAAACCTTAAAGGGGATTGCATTAGTGATGTAATAAGATAGTTAAACAGTTAGTTTGTTATTAGTTGTCAAGGTAGTTAATCTGTTTTTAGTTAAAAACTAATCAGCTGTTAAAACTGATTAGTTATACCTACCTAAACTGATTGTAACTACCAAAACAATTCATCAATAAATAGCCTCTCTTCAGCTGAGAAAGGCAGAGAATTCATTTTAAAAAAATTAGTCCTACTTTGATTTACATCAAGTGGTATCAGAGCAGGCCCGATCCTTGGACAGATGGCTGGCCGGAGAGGAAGAATCCCTGCCGCGGGGAATAACTGCGAGCAAGAAGAGGTGGAAGAGATCACCACCCTCCCTCCAAGGACATCCACGGTACGCTTGCTGACCGTCGAAGACTTCTTGGGAGATTTGCACGACAAGATGAATAGAGTAATGGACAACTTGGACACCCTCACCCGAAGAATAGACGGGCTGCCAGCACCGGCGAGGATGGAAAACTACGACCGAGACGGAGGAAACCGAGGGGGACGATGGGCACGAAGGAACTTTAGATACCTGCCCAATCAAAGAAACGACCATAGAAGGAGACAAACGGATGCCCCACCGCGATACGCCGACGACGATGACCAAGAAGACTATGACGATTGGCAAAACACGCAAGACTACGAATCCTCAAGGGGAGACGAGCATGGGAACATTTGGAATGACCACGTGGAATATCGAATGCCCCAAAGCTTCAGAGGACACGAGATACGATGAGAAGCTCACCATGACTACAAGATGAAAATTGACTTGCCAACGTACAATGGTAAGCGCGATATTGAGTCTTTCCTAGACTGGATTAAAAGCACAGAGAACTTTTTCAACTACATGGATACACCCGAGAGGAAAAAGATACACTTGGTGGCCTTGAAGTTGAGGGGAGGAGCCTCGGCTTGGTGGGACCAACTAGAGATAAACCGGCAGAATTCGGCAAACTACCTATCCAATCATGGGAGAAGATGAAGAAGCTCTTGAAGGCACGCTTTCTACCTCCGAATTACGAACAGACATTGTATAACCAATATCAGAATTGCCGCCAAGGGAGCCGAACCGTGGCAGAATATATTGAAGAATTCCACAGGCTGAGTGCAAGAACCAATCTGAGTGAGAACGAACAGCATCAGATTGCAAGGTTCATTGGCGGATTACGATTCGATATCAAGGAAAAGGTGAAGTTACAACCCTTCCGCTTCTTGTCTGAAGCTATTTCTCTTGCGGAGACAGTGGAGGAGATGATCACAACACGTTTGAAGAACTCCAACAGAAAGAATACATGGGAGACGAATTCCTCCAAGAAGCAACCTTACAACAGGAAGACGGATGAACAGCCAGCATCATCAGTGGCTGAGAAGGGTAAAGATTTTGATACTCAAGAGACAAGCAAAAAGAAAGATGGAGCAGGCAAGGGGAAGAGCCTAAACAATTACACTCGCCCGTCCTTAGGGAAGTGTTTTCGATGTGGTGAGCCTGGCCATTTATCCAACAACTGCCCTCAAAGGAAAACTATAGCACTTGCTGAAGATGAAGGCAGTGATACGAGCGAAGAAGATGAAGAAGAAGAAGGAGAAACAGAACTAATTGAAGCAGACGATGGGGACAGGATCTCTTGTGTTATCCAAAGGGTCCTCATTGCCCCTAAGGAAGAGACGACCCCACAACGCCACAGCCTATTCAAAACAAGATGCACTATCAATGGCAAGGTATGTAATGTCATAATTGACAGTGGAAGCAGTGAAAACTTTGTGGCAAGAAAAATCGTGGCCGTCCTTAGCTTAAAGACAGACCCTCACCCCGACCCTTACAAGATTGGATGGGTGAAGAAGGGAGGAGAAGCCACAATTAATGAGATTTGTACAGTGCCGCTTTCCATTGGAAGCAACTACAAAGATCAGATCGTATGCGACGTGATTTAGATGGATTTGTGCCACTTACTACTAGGCAGACCTTGGCAACATGACACTCGAACCCTACATAGGGGGAGAGAAAACACCTATGAGTTCCAATGGATGGGAAATAAAGTAGTCCTCCTCCCACTAACAAAGAAAAACACAGAAGGCATAAGGCAGAAGAAAAAAGGGCAGCTCTTCATCACAGTAAGTGGGAAGAAAATATTGAAGGAAAGGGAACAAGACCTATTGGGACTTGTAGTCACCGACAAGTCCAAGGGAGAGGAAGATGAGATCACTGATCCAAAACTGAAGGAGTTATTCCTAGAATTTTCTCACCTAAAGAGAGAACCACGGGATTGCCACCAACCCGTGACATCCAACACCAAATTGACCTCGTCCCTGGGGCATCACTACCCAACTTACCCCACTACAGAATGAGTCTAGACGAATACAAAATCCTGCACGATCACATAGAAGAATTATTGAGAAAGGGCCACATCAAGCCAAGCCTTAGCCCATGTGCTGTGCCTGCATTACTTACACCGAAGAAGGATGGAAGTTGGAGAATGTGTGTAGACAGCAGGGCTATCAACCGAATTACTGTAAAGTATCGGTTCCCCATCCCTCGAATTGGAGACTTATTGGATCAACTAGGCAAGGCTACTATCTTTTCAAAGATTGACTTGAAGAGCGGCTATCACCAAGTAAGGATCAAACCAGGGGACGAATGGAAGACAGCCTTCAAAACTAATGAAGGCTTATTCGAATGGATGGTCATGCCCTTTGGCCTATCAAATGCCCCTAGTACCTTCATGAGACTAATGAACCAAGTACTTCTCCCCTTCCTTAACAAGTTTATAGTTGTCTATTTCGATGACATACTTGTATATAGTACCAACTATGACGAGCACATACTGCACTTAAGAAAACTATTCCAAGTCCTAACAGAGGCAGAACTATACATCAACCCAAAAAAGTGCACATTCTTTAGAAAGGAGATTGCCTTTCTTGGCTTTATAATCAAACAAGGGAGCATAAGTATGAAACCAAACAAGATAGAGGCTATCCATACTTGGCCCTCACTAACCTCTACTAAGGAGATACAAGCTTTCCTTGGCTTAGCTTCCTTCTACAGAAGATTTATAAGAAACTTCAGCTCATTGGTAGCACCGCACACTGACTGCCTAAAGAAAAGAAACTTTAAGTGGACCCAAATGCTGCAAGAAAGCTTTGACGACAGACTTCACTTTACCATTTGAAGTGGCTGTGGATGCATGCGGAACAGGAATTGGGGCCGTCCTCTCTCAACGAAGTCATCCCATCGAATACTTTAGTGAAAAGCTAAGATCATCTAGGCAGTCTTGGAGCACGTATGAGCAGGAACTATATGCTCTTGTTCGAGCACTCAGGCAGTGGGAACACTACCTATTATGCAAGGAATTTATACTGTTGACTGACCATTTTTCACTAAAGTACCTCCAGTCCCAAAGAACTTTCAGCCGAATGCACGCACGATGGATCTCTTTCCTACAAAGGTTTGACTTTGTGATCAAACACCAAAGTGGCAACGAAAATAAGGTAGCAGATGCCCTCAGCAGAAAGAGCTCCCTACTCACACTTCTCTCCTCAGAAGTTGTAGCGTTTAAACATCTTCCCCACCTATACGAGGAAGATACTAACTTTTCAGAAGTTTGGTACAAGTGCACTAACTATATTAAAGCTGAAGACTTCCATATTGTGGAAGGTTTCCTATTCAAAGGGGAACAACTATGCATACCTCACACCTCATTACGAGAAGCCCTATTAAAGCAAGCTCACTCGGGTGGTCTGGCTGGACATTTCGGGCAAGACACATTCGAGACAATTTCCAAGAGGTATTATTGGCCGCAACTCAGAAAAGATTCAAACAATTTCGTAAGAAGATGTCCTATATGCCAAAGAGCTAAAGGCTCAAGTACCAACACTGGGTTATACTCTCTACTGCCCATCCCAACTTCTATTTGGGAAGACCTATTAGTAGATTTCGTGGTAGGATTACCAAAGACTCAAAGACTGTATGACTCGGTCATGGTTGTAGTAGACAGATTTAGTAAAATGGCCCACTTCATTGCGTGTAAAAGGACGAATGATGCAATCTATATAGCCAATTTGTTTTTCAGAGAGATTGTACGCCTACATGGAGTGCTAAAAACAATTGTGTCCGATCGGGATGTGAAATTCCTAAACCACTTTTGGAGGACCCTATGGAAGAAACTTGACACAACTCTGAAATTCAGTACTACAACACACCCACAAACAGATGGACAAACCGAGGTCACTAATAGAACACTAGGCAACCTAATACGTTGTCTTAGTGGAACTAAACCGAAACAGTGGGATTTGGCACTTGCACAGGCCGAGTTTGCATTCAACAATATGAAGAATAGAGCAACTAACGGATGCCCATTCGAAGTTGTATATACTAAACAACCACGATTAACGTTTGACCTCGCCACACTCCCTACAGTCGTGGACATTAATGATGAAGCTGAAAAGATGATTGAGGACATTGAAAGACTGCATAAAGAAGTATATGATCACCTAATGCAAACAACACAATCCTATAAGAAAACAGCTGATAAGAAAAGAAGACAAGCTGGCTTTTCCCAAGGAGACTTAGTAATGATCCACCTTCGAAAGAATCGATTCCCAACTGGCACATACAATAAACTCAAAGACAGACAACTTGGCCCATTCCGTATCCTAAAGAAAGTTGGAGACAATGCCTACAAGATAGAACTACCACCAAACATGCACATTCACCCAGTCTTTAATGTGGCAGACTTAAAGCAATACTATGCTCCAGACGATTTCAACTTAGCAGGCTAAAGTTACTCGGGTCGAGTTCCATCTTGGGGGGGTGGAATGATGTAATAAGATAGTTAAACAATTAGTTTGTTATTAGTTGTCAAGGTAGTTAATCTGTTTTTAGTTAAAAACTAATCAGCTGTTAAAACTGATTCGTTATACCTACCTAAACTGATTGTAACTACCAAAACAATTCATCAATAAATAGCCTCTCTCCAGCTGAGAAAGGTAGAGAATTCATTTTAAAAAAATTAGTCCTACTTTGATTTCCATCGATTAGTCCTGTAGCGCTGGCCGATACAAAAGTAGTAGAGGTTTCCCCTTATCCTTCCTCAGGTTTGAATATCGAAAAGCAGAAGCAATGGGTAATGAAGGGAAATGGCAGGTGATGGGCTCTTTTCACCTAAAATTCAAAAGATGGGATAAACACAAACACAGTCGACCACTCACCATGAAAGACTATGGAGGATAGCTGAAAATAAAGAACCTCCCTTTGGATTACTGGAGCAAGAGAACCTTCAAGGTTATCGGGGATCATTTTGGGGCACTTGAAAGCATTACCGAGGACACTTTAAATCTTACCAGTGCAGTGAAGCTAGGATTCAAGTTAAGCAGAATCTTTGCGGATTTGTACCTTCCACGATTGAGATTACTGATCCTAAAAGGGGAAACATTTTTTTAAACTTCGGTGATTTCGAATGTTTGAATCCTCCCTTTCCTACCGATGTACTATTATGGTTAGTGATTTTAAAATTTTTATTGACTTGTTAAGAATTATACTCGCTTGCTTCTCCACTCTTGCAAAACACCAGATCATCTAAAGTCAATAGTTGCCAATTGTGGACTTATTCTAGTTTGAATCCTCAGTCATTGAGTGTAGTACCCTAGTTGTTGGACCAACTTTTGTCTTTCCATAATTTCTCTTTGCGTGCATGAGCGAGTAAAGCCTCACTGATTGTGGTATCTTGCTCAATATTGGTTTTTATGTTTGGTTTTTGTTTTTCTGGCTTGCCAAAGGGGAGAAACGACTGGGGTTTTCTTTTGGGAACATATCTTGTTGGTTTGGAAGACTTCTTCAAGTTCCTTTGGGTATTGGATTGCATTGGCCAGACAGATTTGAGGCTGTTGGTTGCCTGGATTGCATTGGCCAGACAGATTTGAGGCAGTTGGTTGCATCTTCTTGACGTTTCTCTTACTCTTTTCATCTTGAAGAGTTGGGCGTGCAAATTTTTAGATTCAAATGGGCTCCGTTTGAGAGAGATTTTGAGTTTTCCTTTGTATTTAGCTTTCTGCAGATGTTTTGTCTTTGAGTGACTTTGATTAGCTCGTTATTTTTCTGTTTGAATTTGTTTTTAGGTTTCCAAGGTATAGTTTTTGTTTTTGTTTTAGACTTTATTCTCTTTTAGTTCTAAGGTCCTAGTATAAGATCTTGTACTTTGAGCTTAAGTTTCTTTTATTATCATTAATAAAGAGACTTGTTTCCGTTTCAAAAATAAAAAAGAAAGGTGGGATTTTGGTAAGGATTTATTATCCCATATAGAAAAGTAAGAATTAAGAAATCAAAGATGCGTTTATTTTCGATAAGTTTATTTTATCAACTTTTTAAACAGCTTGTTTTTTATTATTTATTATTTTTCCCTTCTCTGTTGCTTCAATGTCTTAATCATAAGATGCATATTCTATCACTTGTTCCAACAGCGATGGAATCCAATATCACCTCAACAGCGTCATGGAAGTTCAATTGTTGAAGTCTATAGGATTGTTGAGGAGGTATGGTTTGTTACTCTCTTATATTCTTTACTACACTTTTTCCAGGTTCTGGTTGTTTGCTTGAAATTACTTTATTATATTAACGGTTTCTATTACATTCATGTGATTCTTTTTGAGGGTGTGAATTTTGTGCTTGATAAAATGTGTCGACATTGGACAGATGAAGGGACAAGATCAACAAACAAACGAAGGGACAAGATGAAATTGTTGGTTAAATTTGTTTACGTCAAGGATGTCACTGTCTTAAAGTTTTATTATTGGTTGCATTGTCGATATATATTCTTTTATGTATGTTTTTTTTGAAACAGAGACAAACTTCTTTGTTAATAATAAGAATTCAATGTACAAGAGAATTATACATAGAGCTAAATAAAGAAGTCTAAACAAGCGAAATAAGAATAGGGATCAGAAGGTGCACCCGGACATCTCAACTAGGTTGACACCCCCTTAGCACCAAAACATCATATCCCAGCTAAAACTAGCCTATTACAACAATGAGAACAAAGTACAGCCTATTACCATGAGAGTGGAATCCAGCCAATACAACAAATCTAAAAAATCATCAAAAACTAGAAAAGAAAAAAGGCCAGAAAACAGATGAGCCTTATTAGTACAACTAAGATACTACTGAGAAAACAAAAAGAAAGCATAGAAAAAAGTTCCATGGAAGTCCAGATAGGGAACACCACATCAGAAGTAGTCCTAGGAAACTGAATGAGATAGAAAAACTGCCCAATTGAGACAAAGGTCTTGAGTGGAGTAATTTGCAAAATTCTTGTTTAGAGATCACCAAGCTGTTGCATTTCATTGCACTGGATTGAAAATTTCTAGGCTTGATCTTTTCTTATCTTGAAAGATCCGCTGATTACGTTCAAACCATAATTCTACTAAAAGAGCTTTTAATAAATTTAACCAAATCAGCATAGACTTATAAGGAAGAGGTGGACCCTCCAATAGCTAAAGCACCAAGGAGCTGAGGGAGGCGTCGAATACCCAAGCAATATCAGATGGAGAAGAAACTATTCCAACAAACAGAGGAAAAGGGGCAAAGTAGGAAGAGATGAAGCAATGGCTCATTAGCATTCATACAGAGAGGGCAAACCGAAGGTTGGAGGCACCTGTTTGGAGATTTCTTTTGAAGAATTTCTGCACAATTTAGGGATCCGAAAAGCATGATCCACATCAGAATGTTCACTTGTCGAGGGCAGTTTGATTTCCATAGGGCTTTAAAGAGTTTTTATCCATTGGGGAGGCAGAATTCAGGTGGGTTGAGAGAGATTTAACAGGGAATCTACCTTGCTGTCCAATTGACCGAACCTTGCAAAATCAAATACTTTTTTTGGCGCAAAAAGAGCTAATAAGGAACTGGAGGCTGCTATTTCCTCTTCTTTCAAGCTTCTTCTAAAGGAAAGGGACCAAGCGAGGGTAGTATGATCATATCAGCAACTGAGCCTTGTCGTGATAAAGCAATTCTGAAAAGCGAAGGAAAAAGTTCCTTTAGAGTAGAGGGACCGACCCAGAAATCTGTCCAAAAACCAATTCTGCTGCCACTGCCAAGTTTAAGGTGAGCTAAATGCTCCACTAGCCTCCATATTCTAGCAACGTTAACCCAAGGGGCTATTTCTAGATTTTCCCAAAGTGAACCAATCAATTGTATCTTTGCCATGGATACTACAAATAATTTTTCTCCATAAAGCTGAATCTTCCTTAGAATATCTCCAGCCCCACTTAGCAAGCAAATCTGAATTTTGGGTTTTAATGCCCCTAGACCGAGTCCTCCATCTTTTAAAGGAAGGGAAACCAAGCTCCATTTTACTAGAGGATTGATCTTGCCGCCTGCAAATCCTTCCCAAAAGAAGTTCCTCATGATTTTTTCCAATGGAAGTTGCCACATGATCTGAAATAAGGAACAAGGAAAGATAGTAAGTAGGGAGGCTGGCCAAGACAGCATTGCATAAAGTTTGCCTTCCTCCTCTAGAGATAGTAAAGCGTTTCCATCTGTCTAATTTCTTATGAATTCTATCAATGACTGACTGCCAAAACTCCCTTCGCCAAGGGTAGCCTCCTACGGGTAGACCTAAGTAGAGAATAGGTAATTTTTCTGCCTTGCAACCAAGATGGGATGCTATTTGAAACAAGTCATCATCACTTATATTTACACCACTAAGGGCTGATGGTTTGGTCAGATTGAATGGACATTGCAAAAAGACATCTGCTTGGTGCACTCTGAACAAGGAGTTTAGCACATACTGTATTCAAGATTTGTCTTTGAAAAGAAAACAGAACTTTTCATTTTTTCTAAAAGGAGACAGTCTCAAAATTTTATTAATAAAATCGAGACTTTATTTTACACACTCTATTCAAGATTTGTGTTTACATGAGTAGTCGTTTTCAGTTTGTAGTCTATTTTGTTTGGGTTTTTTTTGTTTTTGTTTTTGTTTTTATCAAATTCTTTAAGATGACTGTGTTGTGGTTTGGTAGTTGGTTATATTGGTGTGTATTTTGGTTTTAGATATATTGTTCGGATTGTATTCGCATGACTTTGGATTTCCTTTTCGATCAAAGTCGGGATGTGATGAGAGTGCTATGAGGGTGTCAACCTAGTTGAGATGTCCGGGTGCACTTACTGACCTCATAGGCTTTGATCTCGTCTCTTCATTGTACTCAAACATTACTCTGTGTATTCATTTTCTTAATAAAGAGGCTTGTTTCCTTGTTAAAAAAAAGGTAAAATAGCATTTTTTTGCCGTTCATCTCAAGTTTTTTATGGCTATGTGATCATGGGTTGAAAACTTGCTTCATACTAGGTTAGACATCATTCTTCTTTGCTCTGTGTTCCTGGGTTGAAAATTTAAGTTCTATTGTTATGGTAAAAGGAGCTCAAAGCACTCTTATGGAGCTTTCATCTAAGCAACCAATGTATTTTGTGAACAAACAAGATTTTTGAAAGGATAATTTCACTATGATTAATCTTTCGGCAGTTTCTTGATAAATTTATCGCAAGAAGCTACACTTGGGTTTCTTGGGAAAAACTGTTTAAAGAGTTTAATCTAAAATTGGGTTTTTGGAGCTGATTCTAGAGGAAATGTGAGGATTTGATTAAGAGGTTCCAGTTTGAATAAAGAAGCTACACTTCTTTCGGAAAATGCTGTGAAAGCTATATTGGCAGAAATTTGGTTTGAAAGGAACCAAATAATCTGCTGCCCTTAGTCAAGTGTCAGTAGTGAGGAGTCCTTGGGGTTTCCAAATGGTTTCAATTTCAAGAGTAATGAAGAAATTGAAGGGGCTGACTTATCTTCCCTATTTGATGAAGCAATTGTTGTTCCAATTAAAGTTCCCTCAGAATTGCCAATAGATCTGCTGCCCTTAGTTAATGATTGTGGCATCATTTTGGTTTAATGAAAGATTGATAAGCCGTCTCCCCTCTCATTCAGCCTAATGAAGATAATCTCTTGGAACACTAGGGGTTTAAATGACATCACAAAAAAAGCAGCATTGAAGAAATTCACAAAAAAATCATGATCCGGAAGTTGTCTTGATACAAGAATAAAAAATGGAAGTCATCAATTCTGTCCTTATAAAATCAATATGGAGCTCTAGAGACATCGACTGGGAATTTGTGGTTTCATTAGGTGCCTCCGGAGGAATTTTATCAATGTGGGTCAGCAGTATAATTTCTGTTATACAGGTGATTAAAGGGAGATTTTCCTTATCAATAAAATGTCTCTCCCTAAGTAATCAGATCTTCTGATGTTTATGGGACCCTGCGGGTATAGTGAAAGAAAACTGATTTGGCCAGAATTGTTCGCCCTTACATCATGCTCAGTTGAGGCATGGTGTTTAGGTGGAGATTTTAACATTACAAGATGGGCTCATGAAAGATCCCCTTTCGGCAGAAACACAAGAAGCATGCATCATTTTAATAAATTCATTGCAGCAGTTAATATCACGGAATTACCTCTACAAAAAGGGAGGTTCACTTGGTCAAGGGATGGTAGTTCCCCTTCCAGATCGTTGCTTGATAGGTTCTTTATAAACAAAGATTGGGATGACCTTCTTGAAAACTCCCGGGTCTCTCACAAAACCTGCATCTTCTCAGACCATTTCCCCATTTTATTAGAAGCTGGTGCCATCATCTGGGGTCCCTCTCCCTTTCGGTTTTGCAACAGCTGGCTGTTGTCCTATGAGTGCAACCTTTTAATTGAAGAAACAGTTTCCAACTTCACTCACCATGGATGGGCTGGTTTTAATGATTTTTTAGTTTTGTTGTATTGGCTGGATTCTACTCTCATTGTAATAGGTTGGATATTGTTCTCATTGTTGCAATAGGCTAGTTTAATGGGTTTTGATGTTTTGGTGCTAAGGGGGTGTCAACCTAGTTGAGATGTCCGGGTGCACCTTCTGATCCCTATTATTCTTCTTCTTTCGCTTGTTTGGACTTCTTTATTTAGCTCATTGTATATTTCTCTCGTACATTGAGTTCTTATTATTAATAAAGAAGTTTGTCTCCTTTTCAAAAAAAAAGGAACCAAATAATCTAGGGTCAGACGGGTTGTCCCGTGAGATTAATTGAGATGCACGTAAGCTAGTCCGAACACTCACAAATATAGAAAAAAAAAGGAACCAAATGGTTTTTCACAATAAATCATTGGGCTGTTTTGATCGATTTGTTACAGCACACGTAAATCTCACCTCCTGGTGCTCCCTCTCAAATCTGTTCGAAGCTACATAATTCAAGATTTCAACCTAAATTGGAGAGCTTTTATATTTTCATCCAAATCCTGTTGCATATTTTACTCTTTTTTTACTTTCTATTCTCTTTCTTACGGTTACCTCTCTTTTTGTTCTAAACTCTTTACTAGTCATGACCTAGTAAAGATTCATTATCATGGCCTAGTATTGAGCTTATTTTCACCTTTTTGTTTTTGTTCTTCTGGATATGATGGGGTCGCTATAGGGGTGTTATCTTAGTTGAGATATAGGGGCAACTTCTGATGCCTAATTTTTGTTAGCTCTTGTATATCTCTCTTGTACTTAGAGTTCGTCTCTTTTTATTTTTTAGTAAAGAGATCCTTATTCATTTGATAAATTTATCGCAAGATCTTAATTTTGTGACTATGTCTGGATTTTTGTTGAGGTGGTCTTAAATGTGTGTGCATGTACATGTGTGTGTATGTACCCATCAAGCTCAATTTTCGTATTAACATCAAACATGTTTGGCCATTTTGGGCAGACTGTGGATCAATTTTTTTCCCTCCAAGTCCCAATGAGGCTGACTGAACTTAATTGCTTGCTTCGTGGCATTGATAATGCATTTCAGGTGTATGCCAATCATGTCATTGAGAACTTAGGTATGTGTTAAAATCACACTTTTATTTTATTGCTCAATCAGTCACATTTTTATTCCAAATTTTCTTCTTCAGTGAAAGAACTTCTGGGTAAAAATGTAAATAACTCATAAATAAGTACATGTGCTCAATTACCGAATTCAAGGCATTTACAACATTTCGCTCCTCATTTGGGAGAATAATCATTTTGATGAACAATTAGACTTTTGGTTTACACCACCTACTAATTATGTTATTATATTTGCGCACTGCACGATGCATGGGTATCTAATTTGTTCATGCAGCAAGCAAGGAGGATCTCATTCCGCCACCTCCAATTCTCACACGATACAAGAAGGAAGCTGGAATAAAAGCTTTTGTGAAGAAGGAAAAATTTGACACCAAGATGTCTGATGAAAGAAGATCTACTGAAATTAACGTGTTGACTACACCAACACTATGCGTTCAGTTGAATACATTATATGTGAGTCACAGTTGTTATCTAATGTCAACCTTGCTTTTTGGATAAAAGATATCTAGTTCATTTTCCTGTAGACTAGTAGTTTCATTCATTCATTTCCTAGTCCTGAAGTTGTAATGATATTATTGTTTATGGCCATTCACACAGTATGCAATTAGCCAGCTGAACAAATTGGAGGACAGTATCTGGGATCGTTGGACAAGCAAGATTAGCAAAAAAAATCGTACAGATATCTACTTTCATTATTATTTCTTATATATACATATATATATATTAAAGGAAATGTAGCTATCTTATATGTTTTTTTTTCTTAAACGATACGTAGAGCTCTTATATGTTTAAATATGTTTTGTTCAATGTGACTATGTCTGGAATTGTTGTTGAGGTGGATTTATTTCAGAAGATTGCTCAATGATGAGGAAATTTCAGTCTTTTAGTCCTCATTAACTCAGATTTTTTCTTCCCAGCCAGCCTCCTTTCCGGATCGAAGGTTTTGGTCCCTTGAAACCTCAGGCTCCTTCTCGGTTAAATAATTGGTTAAGCACCTTTCTACATCTTCTTCATTGGATATTTCTATGTACAAAAGGCTTTGGCATTCTAATAGCCCAAGAAGGGTAAATATCTCTATTTGGATAATGTTGGTCGGAAAATTAAATTGTGCTCAAGTACTCCAAAGATGCTTTGCTTTGCAAAATTCTTTGATTCTGTTCCAGCCACATTTTCGACAGTACTGCTTTTATCGCATTGATGCAAATATAATTAGAAGCAGATTTAAGGAAGGGCCCATTAGAAGTTGCTGCACATTTTCTCTAAAAGAATTTCTAAAAGACCAACTGATGTTAAATTCTGCAAATAAACTGTACCAGCATTAAGATGTGTTAGGGCAGTCAACAAAAAGGTGCTGTGAAGACCCGCCTGCTGCCAGACATAAAGAGCAGATTGAGGGGGACAAACACTGATTAGACAGCTTCCTTTGAAGCGTTTTTGAACTATTTGGGCTTCCTAAAACCATTATCCATATAAGGAAGCTGACTCGACATGGGCTTTTGGATTTCCGTAGTTCTTTTTCCAGCTTGTTATCCAAAGGAGAGGAGAATTGAAGATGTTTAACCAATGAGTTAATTGAAATTTTTTTACCGGAGTCCAAAAACCACGACCTGCAATCGTTTCTATCTCTTACCTTCCTATGAGATAAAAGTCACATACAATTTTGAAAATCGTTAATCTCTTTTTTCTAATATTAATGTTCAAATATAGAGAGACCAAAGCTCATAGTACAAGAGGGTTATACAATGAGCAAAGAAAGGGATAGAGACGGATCACCAGGTGCATCCGGGCCTCTCAACTAGGTTGACACCCCCTTAGTGCCCTTATCATATCCAAAAAGCAAAAAGAAATTAAAAATTATCCTTCCTCTAGGCTAATAGTAGCCAATACAAAGCCAAACTGAAGTATTTGGCCTGTACAGAATATAAAACAAATTCATAGAAATACATTAGAAAAACAGTCCTCATTTATGCTGGGATCCGGTAGAAGCAAAAGGCTGTTCAAAGATTATGCTGTCCAAGAAATCGAAGTGGAGGAGGTATGAAGGCTGGCCAGTTCATCAAAATCTCCTGCAGAGAGTAATCTTGAAAGACTTTGGATAATGGGCACCACAATGTTGCATTCAAGCGATCAGATTTAGAACGATCCATCCATGTCGAAGGCTTGTCATGGAAAACACTCTGATTTCTATCAAACCAAACTTCAACTAATAGTGCTTTCACTGCATTAATCCACAGCAAGGAAGCTGTCTTTTCCTTTAGGGTTGGACTAGCAATGGTTTGGACTACATTCTTCTTAAAATCTTTATCAAAGATCCAACATATATTAAAGATTTGGAGGAGTTGAAACCAACAATTTGTTTCATAAACATAACAATTTGCCTTTAGTGCCAATTAAAAGTATCTTTGCCATGTATGCTTCTTACCCCTTTACACCATAAGGAGTCTTCTTCCTCCAAGTATCTCCAGCCCCATTTGGCTAAAAGGGCCAAATTTTTTGCTTTGAAGCCTCCTAAACCAAGATCACCATCCACCAAATCTCTGTTGACTGTTTCCCATTTAGCAAGGCGATTGTTAAAAGAGGAAGAAATACTTGAGTTCCAAGTGTTGCTTGGTAAAATTGCAGCTAGAGTAATTTCTGATGATTTTGATAGAAGATCATGGTCTTTGATGGGAAATGAGATTTTCTCAGTAAAGTCTCTCACGGTTTACTTATCCCCTTCTTCCCCAATGGACAAGTTGCTATACTTGGCGCTATGGATTCACATGTTTGGTACCCTATTCACTTCTGAAAATTGTACTATACAGTTTGAATTCGGGACAGTATATATGCATTCTAGCTTTTTTCTGTATTTCATCAATATCAACGTCTTACGAATCTTATGATGTTTCAACTTTGGAATTTATATTTTACAGAACCGCACTGTACAATAATAAACCTGGTTTATCATACCATAGCAATTCACGAGTGTTAATTTTTCTGACAGAAAAATCCATGGAAGAAGAGTCAAAAAGTGGCGCCAAGAAAAAGGAATCCTTTGATGGAAGCCGAAAGGATATAAATATTGCTACTGACCGCATTTGTGAGTTTACTGGTAAGTTGTAAAGGATTTCATCTTTGTCAATTTGCAGGAACAATTTTTGGGTAAACTCAGTCTATCATTTTCAGGAACAAAAATTGTCTTCTGGGATTTGAGGGAGCCATTCATTGATGGTCTTTATAAACCCAGTGTTTTTCATTCTAGATTGGAAGCCCTAATTGAACCCCTTGACACGGTAGGAGTCTCCTTACTATCTTCATGTATAATGATAGTGTTGATTATTTCCTTTTTTGTTTATATTTTCATTGTATTTAAGATATATTTGTGTATTTATTTTTCCTTATTTGTATGTTCCTATTTTGTATTGGGTATCTCTTCTATTAAAGAAAACCATTTTCTTTCTATGAGAAATAAATAAGAGAAAGCACCTTTTTTACAAAGATGTTTTTATTAAACCATCAATTCATCCAAAAGCTTAAGCTAGTGGTTGAAGGTAAATTTAATTATATATCACCAACACTCCCCCTCACTTGTGGGCTTGAAATATTTGAAAGGCCCAACAAGTGGAATCAATTTTACTTCACTTTTGGGTTTGAAATATTTGAAAGACCCAACAAGTGGAAATTGATTTTAATTGGGGAGGAAACGACAATGCATGGGCTTGAACACAGGACCTCCCTGGACCACCTGTTCTGATACCATATTAAACCACCAATTCATCCAAAAGCTTAAGCTTTTGGATGAATTGGTGGTTTAATAGTTTTGTCAACGTAAGGTGAAATATTGGTTCGGACAATCTTCAAATTCTTGAACTCCGTCACTAATCTATAGCTTACCTTGAACTCTGAAAAAGTTCGTAGTTTCTGAGTTTTCACCCATTTGGATGTCCGCCTGATATTTAGATAATGGAGGTGTGGTTGGTACTCCAGATTCTTAGTTCTCACATTTGTGGTACGTTATGCAGGAACTAAGTAAACTCTGTGATATTATTGTTGAACCACTTAGAGATCGCATTGTAACGAGCCTCCTTCAAGCATCACTGGTCAATCTCTTCTCCCTTTTTCTATAGAAACATTTATTTTGATTTCGTTTCCTGAAGGATAAAATAAAGAGTCCAGCTTTTGCAATTTTCCCGATTTTCTCACTTTTGAGTCTTCGCCACTATTTAATTTGGATTACCATTTATTTTCTTGTTCTTAATTCTGTGGGTTTAAATTTTCAGGATGGCCTTCTTCGAGTGATACTAGATGGGGGCCCATCACGAGTTTTTAGTACCAGTGATTCAAAGCTATTAGAAGAAGATTTAGAGGTCCTAAAGGTACTTACAATTCCTATTCTTTTCTGGACTTGATAATTGTTCATTTTGGGGATGTTGGAATTTTGAAATGTTTGAAATTCTTAAGGTCAAGAATCCTGGTGAAGATGTTGAATTGCCTTTGTTTGCTTGAACGTAATAGTTTTCATTTTAGAAGACTGATCTCTTATCGATTGCTAGGAGTTCTTCATTTCTGGAGGTGATGGTCTTCCACGAGGGGTGGTTGAAAATCTCGTAGCACATGTACGGGATGTAATAAAGTTGCATGGTTATGAGGTTAGTTTTTTTCTCAATTTTGCATCAAGTGTTGATATAATACACTTGATTATAATATTAAGGGCTTCTTTGGATTGACTTGAGAGAAATATTTTTCAAAAAGCTCATTATTTAAACTATTTAAAATAGACTTCAAAAGTGAAAAGGAGAAACGAGCTCAGAGTACAAGAGAGTTATACAAGAGTTGTCAAAAATACTAGGAATCAACATTCGCACTAGAACATCTCAACTAGGTTGACACCCCCTTAGCGATCTCATCTTCTACCCCCTTAGTGATCTCATCTTTTGTAGATGAACAAAAGTAAACAGGAAAAATAAAACTCAATACTAAGCCATGATAATGAATCTTTACTAGGTCATGATTAGTGAGGAGTTCAGTACAATGAAAAGTAAGCAAGAGAAGGAAAAGAGACTTGAAAACAGAAAAGTAGCAACAGAATCAGGATAGAAAGAAGATAAAAGCTCTTCAATTTAGTTGATGTCTTGAATGCTGTAGCTTCCAAACAGATTTGAGAGGGTGCACCTGGAGGCATTTCTGTGTGCTATTTCAAAACGATCAAAGCAACCCATTGATTTATCATAAAAGACTATTTGGTTCCTTTCAGACCAAATTTCTGCCAAGGTAGCTTTCACCTTATTTTCCCAAAGTAGTGTAGCTTCTTTATTCAAGCTGAAACCTTTTGACAAAGTCCTCACATTTTCTCTAAAATCTGCTTCAAAGACCCAAGACAAACTCTTTAAACAGTACTTCCCAACACTTGGTCGAATACTTGCAGAAGAGAATAAATGTCTTTTTTCTGTCAACATTGCGGACAAATCGATAGAGAGACACAGCTATTAGGTAGTTTATGTTGCATAACTGAGGACACATTCAGATTTCCCACCATCAGGATCCAAATAAGGATATTCACCCTTCTCGGGCTGCTAGACTTCCAAACGGCTTTATAGAGTGCTTTGTCCAAAGGGGAGGAAGAGGATAAGTGATGATTAAGGGACTTTACTGTGAACTTCCCGCTGTCATTTAAAGACCAAAGCCAGCTGTCATGATCCTTGAAAAGACTTTTATCTGCAATTCTATAATATCCTCATCCTTTAGCAACGGTGTAAAATGATTGACCTGCCCAATGAAAAGTCCCAATGATCGGCAACCGAGCCGTTGGGGAGTATGGCAATCCTAAACAGTCTTGGGAAGACAGAATTAAAAGGTGTCTCACTCACCCATGAGTCTAGCCAAAAGGCTATCCTTCCATTTCCCAATTTAAAGGTTGTTGATGCATCTACTTTCAACCATGATCTGCAGATCCTAACCCAAAGACTTCTCAAACATTTTCCATTTCCGTTTCAAAAAAAAAAAAGACTTCAGAAAAGTTTCAAAGGCTATATTGAGTGGTTCCAAAATGACTTATTTTTTTACTTATTTTTTAAAGAGATTATTTCAAATAGTAAAACTACTGAAAACATTTACAAATACAGCAAAATTTCAAAATCAATAATAGATACTGAAAGACACTCTATCCGTGTCTATCAATGTCTATTATTAATAGAATCTGAAATTTTGCTATATTTTGTAATTATTTTGGTTCATTGTGCTATATTTGAAAACAACAATTTTTTTAAATTACACTTAAAAATGTTTTTCAAACACACCATAAGTTTACTTTCACTCATTAGCCTAAGCTTTTTGATCAATCAATGTTTTTCATGGTATCAGAGCATGAGGTCCAGGTGATACTGTGTTTAAATCCATGCAATGTTATTTTCTCCCCAATTAATATTGATTTTGACTTGTTGGTTTTTCTGCAAATTTTCAAGCTCATAAGTGAAGGGAGTGTTAAAGTTTTGATATAATATTAAATTTACCTTCACTCATTTGATTTTTTAGATCAATCGGTGATTTAAGATAAGTAGTGTTTTAAATGCAGCTAGGCCCTAGTCTTGTTTCTGTTTAAAGAAAAAACACGTAGGTCAGCACGACATGCAATCCTCATTTTCAGATATGAAGCCTGCACTCTATTTTATAATTAAATTTTTATTTACATTTTTCGATTGGGCGTCTAATGCCTAAAGGAGCACCGAAGGCTGGCTGGTGAAATGATACAACCCCTTGGTGTGCCTCAAAGCTTTTAAAAACACTTGTTCCAAATTCTGTTGCCGTAAAAAGCTGAAAAGGCTTCATATTTTTTTAAAATTCTTCATGTGTGACCCTCACTTATGATAATTTCCTCTTTTATTGACATGTTGAATCATGGATTAACTGGATTGATGACGGAAAAAATTATCTATAAATCACCTCAGTTAATAAACCCACACACCATGGACTTAACAAAAATATCCTCAAAACTCTACCTTTTGTTTAATAAATATACCTATAATTTTAAAAGTTGTAATACTATTCACCTTTCATAAAGGTTTCAATTTCTGCCAAGCTACCAAAGCTAGTAAAATGATACAACCCTTAAGCTAACAATTTCTATATTTGCGTTATCTATATCCTACTCGTACGTATTTTTTCTTTGTTTAGGTTTTTCTATTTCACAATGCTTTAAATATCAATAAATTAAATGAAAGAAAAGTAGCGCTCTGTTTAGCTACGTCTTTCACAATTCAACAGCAATTATTTTGCAATAATTTCAAAGTGCACAAACCCAATGAACCCTTGTTGTTTTGCAGACCAGAGAATTAATTGAGGATTTGAGAAGTGCTAGTGGAGGAAACATCCAGAGTGGCAGATACAAAGCAGGAGCAGATTCAAAAACTTTGTTGAGAATACTGTGTCACAGGAGTGATTCTGAAGCCTCCCAATTTCTCAAGAAACAGTACAAGATACCATCCTCCTCTGTGTAAATTAATATTGCCTGCCACTGTTTTAAATGATGTTTAGAATTTGCTCATTCTCTCAGTTTTGTACGAATATTGTGTTTTTTCTTTTGGCCTTGGGAAGGAGTTCTCTCGCTTTTTAACTCTTTTTCCCCGTGTTGTAATAGTTGATATTCTTGCTTATATTTATTTTATCTATTTTGTTCCAGGAATTGTTTGATATTGACAATAGGTTTATTTATATAACAATTAATAGAAATAATATTCTCGTTGGAATTGTTTGCGACAGACATCGGTTCAAAAGTAAAATAGAAATCACAATTTTTTGCTATTTAAAACTGGATATTTATTTTATATTACAATTGAAACTGAATAGTTGTAACTAAATGAATATGGCTTCATTAATTTAAAAATGATGCTATATTTGTAAATAGTGCTAGTAAATATTTTTAGCAGCTATTTCAAATAATTGCCCTTTCTATATTCTCTATTTTTTTTCATGCTAATTGAACATTGGTCATTTATATAAATTGCATGAATACATAAATAAAACTATTTATAAATGATCTTCTCTTGTATCTCGTCATATTACTTACCGAGATCTGCAAACTTTTTTATGTAACAATTCACTATACTACAAATATTATAACACATTTCTATATTGAAACTGAGTGGCTATATCTGATAATTTTCCATGGTCATGGTTTGATTGGGTTTGGCAGATAAATGACCCTATTTTAGGGGTTTTAATGAAAAATGGGTTCCTTTATAAAATTGAATGAAAATGGCATTTTGCTGATGTTATATTATGTGACAGCGGAAGCGTGGTGGGCATGTAACGCTCGAGATTAGGAGGAAGACATGAATGAACCGGTAGCACATCTGAATGAGAGGGATCCTGAGGATAGGAAAGTAATGTTAAGAAAGACTTGAATTAAAAGTGACTACCTATACGAACAATGTGCACCTGATTCTGTGAATGAGGACAAAACAATGTTGTCAGGTCCCAGGGTCCTAAAAGGACTCGTGTTGAAAATTGTAGAATGAGGAAAGATACACATAAAAAGTACAAAGAAAGAAAAACGGAACAAGAAATATAGGTTAGAAGGAAGAAAAAAAGAGAGAGAAGAGAGAACAAAATTATGCAAGGATTAGAGTGGTAAGTTGGTTTTAAAATTTTGGTTAAATTTCATTTGCGGCCCAAAAGGATCCATCCATGCAAATTCCCCGGTTTCACTTCTACAACAAAACCAAAACTGAGAGTACTTGAACTTCGTAGAGCTTTGGGAAGTGTCAACCATGGCGTCGGTAGGAGGAACCGCCAGTGGAGGTGTTGAGTGGCATGTCAGGCCTCCTAACCCTAAGAACCCGATTGTTTTCTTCGACGTAACCATTGGCACTATTCCTGCAGGCCGTATCAAGATGGAGCTATTCGCCGATATTGCTCCAAAAACCGCCGAGAATTTTCGGTATTCTCACTGCTTTTCTTCTTCTTCTTCTTTTTCCTGAACGATTGCTTCGAATCGTTTACTAGTCGATAAGGTCCTTTTTCTGGGGGGTTGGGCGGGTCGACGGTTGAAGTTTTAGTTTTGTTATGGAATGTTGAGATTGCGTCTGTAGGAAGTTGGAGTTCTTGTCAAAAGTCCTGAACCCATCGGCTGATTTATAATTTGATTTCCTTCCCAATTAATATTGGTTTCTACCTGTTGGTGCTTTCTACAAAATTTCAGGCCCTACAAGTGAAAGCGTTAAAATGTTAAAATTTCAGGTCCTTCATTTTTCCTGCTTTTATTTTATTCTGTTGGTACCTTCTCTTCTCTTTATTATGGTTACTTCTCTATGTACTGAACTCCTTACTAGTCATGATCTAGTAAAAATTCATTCTCATGGCTTAGTATTGAGTTTATCCTCTCCTTTTTGCTCTTGTTCTTTTGAATATGATGAGTTCGCGAAGAGGGTGTCAACATAGTTGATATTTTCGGGTGCCACTACTAATCCCTATTTCTTGTTAGCTCTTGTATAACCTCTTTAAAAAACGAAGAAAGATTTGTAACCGAAGTATTTGAAGTTTTGCTCTCTAATGCACTCTATTGGTGTAAAAATTTTGGACTCTATTGTTTCCTCTCTTTTCTATATATATATTGCGGCATGGAGGCCCTATATATATTATTGCATGGAGTCATGTTGCTGTATGTAGATGTAACTATCATGTCACTTCTGGTGAATTTCTCTGAGCTATTGCTTTCGCTAGTACATACTTATTTCATTTATTAATAATATGGGTTCATTTTTTTGGCATTACTTTCCCATCCCCTAATCTTGATTACTTTGTCTCTGACAGGCAGTTTTGCACCGGAGAATACAGGCAAGCAAAACTTTAACCTTCAATATATCAATAAAAGAAACTTGTTTCCGATTCAAATAAATAAATAACAAGTATTTCTCTATTTGACCTACGGTAGATTTTCTATGTAGCTTAAGTGCAAGGAAGTCATCAAATAAATAGCTAGGCTTTTTCTTTCTTTTTTTTTCTCAATGAAAGTTATTATTTTTATGTATTATTTTAAAAAAGAAGCAAGCTAGGTTTTTATTATAATCTTGATAGGAAGAATCATACGAGTGATGTGATTCTTATAAAAAATAACCATGCTAGTGATGTGATAGAACTTCTATTGATCTTCTAATGCTTGTAACTGTTTTAAAACCACCTATATTTTCTCATTGTCAGCCTAGATTTTAAAATGGTTTTAGTAAAATAGTGTCTACTCTCAACCACAAATTTCTGAAGAATTTTATGACTTAGAAATTCTATTTTCTTTCTTAAATTCAGAGAATGTACGAGCTTCTTTTTTCCATTAAAAAGCAAACATGTAAATATTGTCAACATACAAAAAGCGCTATGGGATTTTTATTTATTTTTTATTTTTTATCTCTCTCTCTCTCTCTCTCACTCTCTCTCTCTCTCACTCTCTCAAAGGACGTTTTCTTTCAACTGGTTAAACTTAAAAGTTAAAATAATCGAGAAACCTTAACTTACAAAAGGTATAGAGTCTCCCCTGATCCTTAGGTCTCTTTATCTGTACTCATAATACATATCTCTTGTACTTTGAGTTTTTTCAAGAGGCTAATCTCCTTTTCAGAAAAACAAAAACAAAAACAAAAGGTAGAGAGTCAAGAGCCAAAAGGGGCTTTGGGGTTAGCTTTGAACCCCTTCGTCTACCCACTAGAACTATTAAACTTACACCTTTTTTTTTTGTTTCACCAACTTTTGTGAGGCTAGTGTCTCTTATTATATATTAATTTACAATTGAAGTTCCTGCCGAACCTTAGAATGTGAAAGGTTGCCTTTAGCCTCAAGGCTTTCTGCAATCCAAGTTCTTTTCATATTTGGTAAACTTATTGGAACTTTTAGTCACCGACAGGAAAGCTGGATTGCCGGTGGGTTATAAGGGGTGCCAATTCCATAGAGTAATCAAGGATTTCATGATTCAAGCTGGAGACTTTGTCAAGGTAATAATCCAGGCCATTGGCCTGTTTTTTTTGGCACTATAGGTCTTAACTAAATACTTGCATTAGGCACTGATCATTATTTGCTGATGAGAATTGCAGCATCAATATCCTTTTGACTTAAAAATGGGAAATAAAAAAGTTCAATATTATTCCTCTATTTATTGAACCAAATATGAGGTCTTCTTATATAGAGAACGGCCAACAACAAATAAGGAAAAAATATATAAGGAAAAATATTGACATAAATAAAAAATAATATTACAAGAGAAAAGGAAATTCAAGCTTCTCCCTCAAGCTGATTCGTAGATATCATTCATACCCAGCTTGCTAAGACATTTATCAAATTGTCTTTTCGAAAGACCTTTAGTTAGCATATTTGCTGTTTGTTTTGTCCTAGAAAGACAAGATATGCATATTACATTTGCATCAATCTTCTTCTTTATGGAATGCTTGTCAACTTCAATGTGCTTCGGCCTATCATGTAGAACTGGATTATGAGTTATAGCAATGACAGCCTTGTTATCATAGTAAACTCGTATAGGTGTCTTTGGAGACGCTTTTAGTTCTTCAAGGATATTGTTAATCCATATGCCTTCAAAAATTCCATGGGCTAAGGCTCTAAATTCTACTTCAACACTACTCCTGGCCACTACATTTTGTTTTTTACTATGCCATGTAACTCAATTTCCTCCAACAAATGAACAATAGCCAAAACTATCTTCTATCAGTAGTATTCCAGCCAATTAGTATCAGTGTACTTCAACTTGGAAGTGATCGTGTTTATAAAACTATATACCTTTACCTGGAGTTCCTTTCAAGTATCTCAAGATTCTATACACTACTTTGAAGTGAGTAGGTCTAGGTGAGTGCATAAATTGATTCACCATACTTACAACAAAAGCTATATCTGGACATGTATGGGATAAATAGATCACTCTACCTACAAGCCTTTGGTATCTGCCTTTGTCCTTGACTTTCTCATGATTTGCATCTTGTAATTTCAAATTCGGTACAATAGGAGTTTTTGTTGTCCAACAGCCCAAGTAAACCTGTTTAATATAGTCTCTCCAATTAACAAAAATCCGTTTCTTAGATCTTGCAAACTCCATCCCTAAAAAACATTTTAAGGCCCCCAAGTCTTTGATTTGAAACTCACTTGCAAGCTTGTTCTTAAGATCAACCAAACCTTCTTCATCATTTTCTGTAAGAATATTGTCATCAACATAGACAGTTAAAATAGCAGTTTTATTATCCTCAAAGTGTTTATAGAAGATTGTATGATCTGCTTGACTTTGCTGGTACCTGTAACTAGTGATTATCTTTCCAAAGCGTTCAAACCATGCTCTTGGAGACTGTTTGAGACCATATAATGATTTCTTTAATCTGTAAACTTTGTTATTTCCAAGTTCCATTTCAAAACGTGGTAAACACATAGGGCATGTATGGGGCTAGGAGTAGAGTTGAGAGGAGTGGAGTGGGCTATAATAGTCCTCTCCTCTTTGGGGCATTGTTCAGTTCTAGTTGGGGATTAAGATTTAAAATAAGCCACATGCCCTTACTATTCTTCAACCTTAGGGTATTTGTTTCAAGGGTTGGGAAGTTTGTCAACCAACTTTCCAACACCACCTCCGGTGATTGTTGTCGGCCAATCTCCAACCACCACTTGTGGTGACTCCACTGGTGAATGTCCGACAACCAACTCTAGCAATCGTCGCCACTGATCAACCTTGAAAATTTTTAATAAAAACATTTTTAGGATTTAGGCCAATCTCCGATGATTGTGTCGGGCAATCTCTGACCAACACCTTCGGTGACTCCACTGATGAACTTTCGACAACCAACTCTGGCGACCATCCTCAATCAACCTCCATGGCAAATATTGGTCGTGTTTTTGAGGAATTTGTTGCACTTTCAAATTCTGTCTTTGTTGGGGTAATTTGTGATTCTTGGTTGATTTTTTCCAATTTGTGGTCGCGGTCAGTCCATATTGTTTTCTATTTGATCAAGTGTCAAGGACATGTGTTCAAGTAAACTAAAGATCAGAAATTTTTCGTATCGCAGAACGCAATGCAACTTTGTAGAATTCTTTTGTACTTTAAGCTTTTGTTTCACTATTATTATTAATAAAAGAGACTCGTTTCCTTTAAAAAAAAAAAGAGACACAGGCCTTAATTGGCAGGTTTTTTAGTTTTAATTCTTAGTCTACTATTGTACCCTAATGTTATTCTCTTTTTGGAGTTCTTGTCAGTGGTCTTAAATTTTTGCTTCGTAGTTTTTGGATTGTTGTATGGTTAGTTCTATTTTCATCTTTGTTTGTTGGTCATGCCTTTTGGTCTAAGTCCGAATATGAAGAGATTGCTATGGGGTGTCAACCTAGTTGAGATGTCTGGGTGCACTTGTTGATCCTTAGGGCTTTGAACTTGTCTATTCATTGTATTATCTTATGTATTATCTCTTCATTTTCTAAATGAAGAAGCTTGTTTCATTAATTTTTCTTTTGCTTATTGTATAATCCTCTTGTACTATAAGCTTTTTTCTTATTTATTTTGAATAAAAGAGACTTGTTTCCCTTTCAAAAAATAATGAAGTGGCTCGATTCCTTTTTCAAAAACTTAGTCATCTTCTTTTATTCTACGAAAATTGCTTTTGCATTGCTTTGTTGCTTACTTCTCATACTTCCTTTCCCCATATCACATCTATGAGCATTTTATGGTCTCTTTGTTTTGCAGGGCGATGGAAGTGGATGTGTTTCTATTTATGGACATAAGTTTGAGGATGAAAATTTTGTTGCTAAACACACTGGACCTGGTTTATTGTCAATGGTATGCGTTCCTGTTGAAATGAGATTTAGTGCTTCATTTATGTGAGATTTAGTGCTTCATTTATGTCAATGTAATTTAATGAGACTTTTGTGGGCTTGTTTTTTTGTGTGTCCTTCTATGCTTTCATTTTTTTTTCAATGAAAGCACCTGTTTCTGTAAAAAAATATGTCAATGTAATTTTGCATATGTTTAACTTATCCTGAGTAATATTTGTTCTATTTCATAAGTGCATGCAAAGATAATAACTTCTTTAACTAACGTAGACCTTCTGCCATCATAATAACATTAAGCCTCTAGATGGAATTTTTTTTTCTCGATGGAAGGTTTACTCTTCCTCTGTTTTTGCACTCGTATATTGATTTAATACCATCAATCAAGGCTTATTCTTCTTATTCTTCTTTGTTCTCTGGCCTGCTGCCTATGATTTATGATTTTGCTTTGGACATATTATTTTATCATTTTGTTTGGCGTTGTATTTGTGGCTTTTTGTTTGATCTTGTATTGTCGCTTTTTGGATGTGATGATGGCACTAAGGAGGTGTCAACGTAGTTGAGATGCCCGGGTGCGCCTGTTGATCCTCCCTCCCCCCTATTGCTCTTTGTATAACCCTCGTGTACATTGAGCATTGTCTCTTTATTTATTTTAATAATAGTGAGACTCGTGCCTTTTTCAAAAAAAAAATGGAACAAGTCTCTATTATTAATAATTTAAAAAGAGAGACAAAAGCAACTAGTACAAGAGGATTATACAATGAGCAAGAAGAGACAGTGGGTGTACCTGGACATCTCAATCAACCAGGTTGACACTCCCTTAGCGCCCTTATCATGTCCATAGAAGCAAATAAAGAACTAAAGATTGTCCTTCCTCTAGGCTAATATAAGTCAATACAGACCATACTGACCATTTAGATCATAAAACAATTACGAAGGAAATCATTAGAAAACAAGCACCACTTAGGCTAAAATCCAATAATTTTTTGGTGGAAAATTATATTGTACTAGTTGGAAAAGTTTGATGTTATTAGATTAATCAACCGCCGTGTTTGTTTGCCAAAATAATTGATCTGCAAGTGCTGCTTTTTTTTTCTCTCTTTTTTTTTTTTTTTAATGAGAAACAAAGGTACATATTCATCAAGAGAACCTAAAGAACAGCCTAAGGGGAGGGGTAAAGGAAACTAAACAACCATTAAATTTTGGGTGCTTCACCCAAAATTAAATTTACCTCACCCAAGAGCTCAACCTTTAAGATCAATCGATGATTTAATAATTGTAAACTACTGTCTTGGGAATGTAACCATTCACTTTTTCTGTAGTGTAGTGAACACTCAACTTGTATGAATCACTTGCCATGTGTTATTGATGATTGTCTGCTTCTTCTTCAGGCAAATAGTGGGCCTGGAACAAATGGATGTCAGGTACTCTCAATAAGGACTTTATGCATAACAATTCCACTATTCTTATTCATATTAATTGGATGGTGTTCTGAGAAACTACTAGTATAACATTTATTTTTGAAAGAATTTGAATTTTTTTACCACTATATGTTTTCATGATTCTGTACCTCTCTGTGCTGTTCAGAGTTATTTAGATGAGATATGAATCAAACGTCAGCTTCCACATAGTTCCTAAGTCTTTCTAATTTCCCTTTTTATATCAGTACCAGATAACCACATATGCATATGCTTTCTGGCCATGCAGATAAGAGGGTTAATATGAATTAAAAACAATTTTGTTGTATATGGCAATATCAATATGGTTTTACTTTGGAGGATTTCAAGCTGCAACAAAAGACTTTCTTGTCTAAGCCAGTGCTTTGGTGGCTCGTTACAGATGTATTTGATTTGATTCGTCTTCCTCCTTCATGTAGCCTAATGGATAAAATGAGAGAGATCTCCAAGAATAAAATCAAAGTCTTTATAAATGAAAAGTTGCTTTCATAGCCCCTCCATTTTGAAGTCCTGGACAGCATGATTTTTTAATAGCCTTTGGCTTCCATCGGATCCTAGCATAAATGAGGATTTGATGTAAGAAGACTAATGGTTAATTGGGTAATTAGGTAATATTCTAGGTTAATTCCCTTTTTACCCCCAATTGTAATAGAACTCTATAAATATGAGTTTTCTTCTTTTGTATGAAGCATATTATTCATTCTAATAAAAGATCCACAATCTTGGTTCTTGGAGGATTTCTCCTTGAGGTTACTTAGGCTACATCAATTTGGTATCAGAGCAACCGTCTGGGCTAACATTGACTGCCCTGGTGGAAGACCGGGAAACTCTTGTTGACGTCGATCACGAGAGGGAGCTTTGAGTATTGTGCTTGTTTCCAAACAACACATCTAATTAGGGGGAACCCTTAAAGTTCCAAGAAAGAAAGACACCAAAGATTTATCAAGATTTTTCAAGATTTGTCAAGAATGGACTTCTATCGATCAAAGATGTCCAAGAAAAAAACCAGCAGTGGGTATAGACAAGAAAATCAATTTTACTCCCATAAACAATGTTGGAGTTTTGATTCAAGTGATGCGGAAGAAGAATTTCAACATTAATTTTGGCCATGCTCGATTTTCTCAAAGAACCTATCATATCCAAATTGGAAAATTGATTCTAGTGATTCTAGTGACTCCGATGATGTTTCTAAGGCAGTTTGGGACGGAATAAGAAGGCGACAATATCGAAAAATGGCCCAACAATCCAATCAAACCCATTTTTCAAGAAATCAACGTAAAGATTGGCAATTGGATGAATAAAGAATCATCAAGAATCATCAAGAATGGATTTTTACCATCCAAGAAGAACGTTCAAGACTCAAAATTACTCTTTTGGTTATGAAACATGATCAAGAAAGGTTAATTCAATAAAATCAATGGATGAGTCTTGCACATGCTATGAGATTGCAACATCTTCAAGAATCCAACAAAATAACTACTTCGATCCCGCAACATTGGAGGAAATAAAGAAAACAACAAAAAAAATTAACGCTCATTGGGGGAAATGACTCAACATATAGATTAACTATCAATTCATTTGCAAGAGTTCAAGAACGAATTGGTTTCTTATACGGAAGAAAAAACAAAGAAATCACGGTTGGAAAATTTTCAAATAGAAAATCTTGAAGTTAAAATCGAAGAAGAAGAATGTGAAAATAGTCTTCTTACATCATTCTACCCCTCCAAAAAGAAAGCTCGTCCCGAGTTTTAAAAAGAAGAAATTTATGAAGCAAAAAAAGAAAAAAAGAACGAAATAAACGTGTTCAACGAAGTATGACCAAACCAACCTCCTACATTTTGAACAAAAATATTATGATCGAAGGGATAAAATCGAGACAAAAAATCAAATATGGCCACTAAAAGATGAACCTCTCCATCGGCCGTAAACTCGAAAAAGATGTTTCCTTCAATCTCACTCAAAACCGTATTCAATGAATCAATTTCAAAAGAATTAGCTTTCAAAGAAAATCCTTCAAGAATCATATTTTCTTTATCATTCGTTTCAAGTTCTTCTACAGTTTGATGATTCATTTCCACTGCAACCAATGTGTCGTTGTTCTTGTTCGATTTTTACTCGGTGTTTGATACTTCTTTTTCATCTTCTTTGTTGGATTTTTCTTCACTTGTGACCATTTCCAAAAAACTCGGGACGAGTTTTCTTTTTGGAGGTTGGTCTGGTCATACTTCGTTGAACAAGTTTATTTTGTTCTTTTTTTCCTTTTTTGCTTCATAAATTTCTTCTTTTCAAAACTCGGGACGAGTTTTCTTTTTGGAGGGGTAGAATGATGTAAGAAGACTAAGGGTTAATTGGGTAATTAGGTAATATTCTAGGTTGGTTCTTGGAGGATTTCTCCTTGTGGTTACCTTGTGGTTACTTAGGCTACATCATGAATGCTTTTCTAATGTATCTCTGATTTTGTTTTGTTTTATGTTTTGTATGGGCCGACTACTTTATCAAGGTTTTGTATTGGCTATTATCAGCCTTGAGAAAGGATAACATTTTTTGTTTTTCCGCATTATGGATATGATAAGGGCGCTAAAGGGGTGTCAACCTAGTTGAGGTGACCGAGTGCGCTTACTGATTTGACTCTCTTTTTCTGCTCATTGTATAATCCTCTTGTATTATGAGCTTTTGTCTCTTTATTTTTAAACATTAATAATATTGAAACTTGTTTTTTCTTCAAAAAAAAAAAAAAGAATGAAAAGTTGCCCATACAAGATGGCAATCTTTCTATTTATAGAGAATTGAAAAGCAAACTAATCCTAATCCTAATAAACAACGGAAACTAATTCTAATTCCATGAGCTTTTGTCTCACTTATAATTAATAAATGAGACTTGTTTCTTCAAGTACATTCCATTAAGGAAAGCTTCCCTTTTACTTCACTGGAAATGAAAGACATACCTCAAAAATTGCATGCCATATTGGAAGCCTGTGAAATCTTCTTAGTCTAAGCCAAATGAAAACAGGTCATTCAATGGATATCCTTCAGGGTTGAAAAATGAAGATTAGCTATTGAATTACGTGAGGATTTTGACAAAAATCAATGTGGTTGATTCTTAAAAGTACTTTAAAGAAATTAATCCAGACATTGTGCTGATTCAAAAATCTAGAAGAGACAGTTTCGATAAAGAATTCATAAAAAGCATCTAGAGCTCAAAAGATGTTGGCTGGACTTTAGTTGGAAGCTTTACGGAGTTTCGAGGGCATTCTTACAAGGTAGGATGAAGGTTTTTTTCGAGACTGACATTGCTAAAGCAGATTTCTCTTTGACAACTGGAGTAATGCATTGATGGCAGTTCTGGCAAGATTTTGTGGATTGCAAGACTGATTTGAGTTCCTTTGGGCATTGGATTGCATTGGCAAGATAGTTTTGAGGCAGCTGTTTGCATCTTCTTGCCTTTCTCTTTCTCCTTTCATCTCGAAGATTTGGGTGTGCAAGATTTTAGATTTGAGTGGGTTAATTTTGATAGAGTTTATGTATTGTTTTGTATTTAGCTTTCTACTGATGTATTGTCTTTGAGTGGCTGTGATTAGCTCATTTATTTTCTGTCCAGGTTCGTTTTTAGGTTTCCATCATATCTATGTTGCCCAAGTATAGTCTTTGTTTAAGTTTCAGCTTGTATTTTTCCTTAGTTCTTTTGCCCTTAGTATAATATTCTTGTACTTTGAGCTTTAGTCTCATTATCATTCATAAAGAGGCTTGTTTCTGTTTAAAAAAAAAGGGGACTTGTTTTCCTTTCAAAAAGAAAATCTAATCAATCGTGGAAACTAATCTTAATTCTAATCAGTTAAAGGATTTGATCAAGTTACTCTAATTTACCATGAACAAATCTACCATCTAAAAATTCTATTGTTTCTCTCTCCGAAGCCTCCCAACAATAGCACACACCACCTTGGCATCGCCAAACCCAGGGAGTCACGGATCCATCTTTTTCGGAAATGGAAGTCAAAAGTTGCAAAATCGTAGACTCTTTCTACTGTATCTGGTTCGAAAAGGGGAGGTTCAATATTGAAGATGCAGACTTCCAGAAAATCCTGAGATTATCCAAGTCCCAATTAGAATGGCTCATTGATTCATTAGATGTTCTTGTAAAAGAACCAGACCAGAAGTTTTTTAACAAATCTGGGAGTGATGAAACCGGAACAACAAGACTATCCAAATTTCGAACCCCGTCCGGTTGGTTTCTAAGGTGTGTTGCTCGAAACTCCTCTGGATTTCAATCCTTCATCCACATCTACTCAGGAGAAACCAGGCAAGACTGGGTATCCTTCCTTAATATGATCAAGTCCTTTTTATTGACTCATAATTATACGTCCTGGCACTCCACTCTTCATTCAGAAGCCGACCATTCACGCCAACAAGCCCTCAATCACCCAAGGACAAGACCAAGTTATGCAGACAAAGTGAAGTTCTTAAAGAAAAATGTACACTCTGTTTTCAATCCAGAAACACAGAGTATGGAATTTTCACCCAAAAATCCATCCCTTTCTCTTAAGAAAAACCCTACTGTGAAGCAGTCAGAGGGACATTTTTGGGTGAGGAAAAATGAAGATATTTTACCAGAAGACTTCAATAACCTTTGGGTTTTAAACAGACTTTTCATTTTTTACGACTGGAAGGACATAGCGTCATATCTAGAAGAGCTATTTCAAGTCAAAATCAGTCTTAACCCTTTATTTGCAGACAAAGCCATCATCAAAGTTACCCAAGGAAATTTTGAAGATATGATTTATGCACAGGATAAATGGTTCAATTATGGAAAATTTCATCTATTATTTGAAAAATGGAATGAAGCCAAACACAGCAGACCAACTCTTATTGAAGGGTTCGGAGGATGGTTGTCAATTAAAAATCTTCCCCTAAACTTATGGCGAAGAAATATTTTTGAAGCAATTGGGGCTTACTTTGGCGGATTGGAAAGTATAGCATTAGAGACACTTAATTTGATCAAGTGCTCTGAAGCAAGAATTAAAGTCCAAAATAATCTTTATGGATTCGTACCAGCAACTATAGAGCTAAAGAGTGAGATCCGAGGGAATTTTTTCCTTAATTTTGGGGATTTTGAACTCTTAGAAGTCCCTGCAACAGTTCATCATAATCTATCTCAGTGATTTTTCCAATCCTATTGATTTATATAGACTGGATTCAGTGATTATTGATGAAGAACTCCAAGGTGATGACCTCCCAGAGACCTGGAATTTTCTCAAACATAATACTCCTTCCATCTCTAGGAATCCTTTCGAGGCACTAAGGAAGCTGGGGTGTGAAGATGAAAATCCATTTCGGCCGGAAAAAAATTCAGTCAAGGAACGCTCACTGGAAAATACCTGTTTCAGGAGACGAAATTCAAATCTGAATAAAGCTGGCTCCTCCACATGCTTAGAGGAGGAAAAGACTACACCAGAAGAGAGAGAAAATAAGATCTCGAAAAAAGAAAAAGAAAAGACTGTCAGGCGGCCCATTAATACCTCAAAAAACGGCTTTTTTAGTCCTCCACTTTCAGATTTTCTCCATTATAATATATCAGTAAGCCTATTAAAAGATGACACATGTTTGGTAGGCCCCACAAAATTTATTACTCAGAAAACCAATGGCTACTGGTATTCTGACGGATTTGAGGAAGAAACGGAGTCCTTTTCTCCACCAAGGAAGTTCCTTTTCGGGCCATCTCCTGTATCTTGTAATCAACCAAAATTACCAGCTTCTTCCAAGATTAAAACCTTCTCTGTAAAGAAAGCCATCCCAAGCCAATCCAGAAAATTATCTAAGAACCTCAAGACCTTTATTAAAGGGAGAACTTCTTTTCGCAACATTTGGACGGGCTTGGCTAACTCTGACTTATTAGAAGAAAGTTGTGTGAAGTTACAAATTCCAAATTCTGGAGGAAACAGATCATTACTGCCTTCTTCATTAAATATTAATAAATTTTCTCATTCCTCCAAGCTTTCTGGTTCATTTCCCAATTACGTACAAGGTACCTCTTGTTTCAAAAAAGCAGAGAACCTAGGCGATGAAATTATGGAAGTTGAATCAGTTATCAGTGTGAGTAGTGCAGAAATTGAACCAGTCGAGGAAGAAGGAATCCAAACAGAGACAGAGAAACTAGAAGTTATTGACTCTCTAGGCCCAGATATTACTAAGCTTTTTTCCTCCCCAGAGAAAGAAAGTTTGTGCAAGATTAAAAAACTCCTTCCCCCCAAGAGTTAATCCCATTCTTAGAAGCCTGTGAAATTGAATTGATCTAAGGCAGGGGTAATCAGGATGAAAATTATATCATGAAACACTAGAGGAATCATGGGTCAATCAAAACAATTGGTTATTAAAAAACTTTTGAAGAAAGTTAATCCAGATATAGCAATGATTCAGGAGACCAAAAGAGAAGAAATTGACAGTTGTATTATAAAGGCACTATGGAGTTCGAAAGGAATCGGCTGGGTCCTAGTTGAAGCTAATGGCAGATCAGGAGGATTGCTGATTATGTGGGATGAATCTAAGCTGTCGGTTTTGGAAGTACTGAAACGAAAATATTCTATTTCAATAAAATGCAGCACAATCAATAGAACAATCTGCTGGATCTCAAACATCTATGGACCCACACATTACCGAGAGGTTTTATATAATATAAAATTATGGGCGAACGACGGGAATTGAACCTCTGTACAGGAGCTTGCTGTTTGGGAGGGGACTTCAACATTACTCGGAAGGTACAAGAGAGATTTCCAGTAGGAAGATTAATAAGGGGAATGAGAAAATTTAATAAATTCATTAGAGAGTCAAAATTGCTAGAAATTCCGCTGTCCAATGCTAAATTCTTATGGTCAAGAGAAGGAAGGTCAGTTTCACGTTCTCTGCTGGATAGGTTCCTAGTAACTGATGATTGGGATGAATCCTTTGCTGATACCAGTGCCTCTCGAAAGGAAAGACTTGCTTCAGATCATTTCCCCAACTTATTAGAAGCCGGTGCTTTTGAATGGGGCCCCTCTCCATTTCGCTTTTGCAACAACTGGCTACTCGATAAGCAGTGATGCCATATTATAAAAAATTCTTTGACCTCAAGAAAATCATCAAGGGTGGGCTGGTTTTGTCATTTGTTCAAAACTTGAAATTTAAAAAGCTCCTTGAAATCTTGGCTTGTGGACAGTGAAAGAGCCAGAAAAAACCAAGAAGAGTCTTTGCTCCAAGCTCTTGAAAATGAAGAAATTCAGGAAGAATCTCAGACCATGTCATCCTTTAAACAACATTCTGAAATTGTCTATTAAATCAGACCTCTTCGCAATCTATAGAAGAGAGGAAAGAGACTTAATTCAAAAATGTAAGTTGAACTGGTTAAAATTGGGAGATGAAAATACTAGTTTCTTCCATCATTTCCTTGCTGCAAAAAAAAGACGTAGTTTGATTTCAGAATTGATTGATGACCAAGGTACTCCTACAGTTTCATTTAATGGAATCGAAAGTCTCATCATTGAATTCTACAAGTCTCTCTATACAAAATCCCCTCAAGCTGGCTCTCTTCCTAATCCCCTTGAATGGTCAGTGGTTTCGGCAGAACAAAATACAAGGCTCACCTCAAGATTTAGTCTACCCGAAATAAAATATGCACTTCAATTGCTGGGGAAAAATAAGGCTCCTGGACCAGATGGGTATACAGCTGAATTTCTAATCAGCTTTTGGGATCATTTCAAAGATAATTACCTTGCTCTCTTTAATGAGTTTTATGAGAATGGGAGGTTAAATGCATGTGTAAAAGAGAACTTCATTTGTTTAATCAAGAAGAAAGAAGATGCAGTAAGGATAAAAGACTTTAGACCAATAAGTCTTACAACATCAATTTATAAGCTGGTCGCAAAGGTTCTCGCTGAAAGATTAAAGAAAGTAATGCCAAGTATTATTGCTCCATCACAAAGTGGCTTTTTGGAAGGGCGCCAAATCTTGGACCCTATTTTAATTGCAAACGAAGCTGTGAAGGATTATAGAATCAGAAAAAAGAAAGGATGGATCATTAAATTAGACCTTGAAAAGGCTTTCAACAGAGTGGATTGGGCATTTTTAGAAAAAGTAATGCGTAAGAAGAACTTCGCTGAAAAGTGGATCTTATGGATAATGGGTTGTATCAAGAATCCTAAATATTCTGTCTTTATCAATGGAAGGCCAAGAGGAAGAATTTCAGCTTCAAGGGGTCTTAGACAAGGAGATCCTCTTTCTCCCTTCCTTTTTCTTCTGGTTAGTGAAGTTCTTTTGGGAAGGAAACAAGGGAGGAAGGCTAAACCACCTAGTAAAATGGGATGTTGTAATTAAATCCTACAGAGAGGGAGGACTTAGTTTGGGCAAGTTGAAGCACAAGAATATGGCCCTATTGTCTAAGTGGGGATGGCGTTTCTCAAAAGAACAAAACTCCCTTTGGTGTCAAGTGATAAGAAGCATCCATGGAAGTAGCACTTTCAACTGGCATTCAAATGGAAAAGAAACCGTGAGTCTAAGAAGCCCTTGGATTAGCATATCAAGGCAATGGCGCAAAATTGATTCTTTGGCTCTTTTCAAATTAGTTGATGGCAGCAGAATTTTGTTTTGGAAGCACCCTTGGGTGGACATTATCACCTTGGAGTGTAAATTTCCAAGATTGGGTATGATTGCACTCAACCCAAATGGGTCTGTTTTAGATCATTGGGACTCGTCAACCAACTCTTGGTCCATCTATTTTAGAAGATTGCTTAATGATGAGGAAATATTAGATTTTCAGGCCTTTTTGAGTCAGATTTCTTCTTCACAACCAGCCTCTTCTTCGGATCAAAGGTTTTGGTTCCTTGAAAACTCAGGTTCCTTCTCGGTAAAATCACTGGTTAAGCATTTTTCGACATCTTCTCCTTTGGAAAGTTCTTTGTACAAAAGGCTTTGAAAATCTAACAGTCCAAGAAGGATAAATATATCCATATGGATTATGCTGTGTGGAAATTTAAACTATGCCTCAGTACTTCAAAGAAAGCTTTCCTCCTATGCGCTTTCACCTCATGCCTGCCCCCTTTGTGTTAATAACATGGAAAACATTCAGCACCTTTTACTTGATTGTGTCTTTGCATCTAAATGTTGGTTCCGTCTTCTCCAAGCATTCAATTTTTGTTGGGTTTTTTATCATGTTTTTAAGAACAATTTGCTTCAAATTCTTGCCGGACCAGACTTGAAGAAGAAGACAGCTGAACTATTGTGGGCAAATGCAGTAAAAGCACTTTTAGCTGAAATTTGGTTTGAAAGAAACCAAAGAGTATTCCATGATAAATCATCGACTTGGTTGGAACGCTACGACTCCGCTGTTTTGAATGCATCTTCATGGTGTTCATTGACTAAATACTTTCAGGATTACTCTTCGCAGGAGATTGTTCTAAATTGGCCAGCCTTTATAGCCTCCCCACCCTGAAACTCTAGAGTATCTTGCCTTCCGAATCAGCCTTTTGCTCCAATCAGTTTTTGCTCAATCAAGGACTATTATTTTGTTTTAATCTCTTGTTTGGCCTTGTTTTATGGCCTTTGTTTGGCTCTTGTATTGCTTTTAGAAACATGGTATTTAGGTTTTGTTTTTTGTCTATGCTTTTTGGATGTGATGAGGGCGCTAAAGGGGGTCAACCTAGTTGAGATGCCTGGGTGCGCCTGCTGATCCTCCCCTCTTATTGCTCTTGTATAACCCTCATGTACATTGAGCTTTGTCTCTTTATTTTCAATATTAATAATAGTGAGACTTGTATCCTTTTCAAAAAAAAGTTACTCTAATTTACCCTAATCCTACTACATCACTCCTCATTCCTTTTTCAAAAAGGAAAAAGTAGATCTAGAGTGAGTTTATCAATTGGCCTGATAACGCTATGGGATTTTCATTTAAAGTTGGATAGATGGTCTGTTTGAAGTCGTCCCTTCGGGGACATCTGATAAAATTGGAACGATATAGAGAAGATTAGCATGGCCCCTGCACAAGGATGACATGCGTCTGATTGAAGTCATTCTAAATCAGAGTTTTTATTTAGTTTTGGAGGATGGATTTGTGTTAAAAACTTACCTCTAACTTATCAGAAGAATTTGGTCTTTGATCCAATTGGAAAACTATATGGTGGTTTAGTTGGTATCTCTTCCCAAACTCTATTGTGAGGATTGTTCTTCGGCAATTATTCAAGTTGAAATAAATGTTTTGGTTTTATCCTAGCTTCGATGGTTATTAAGGACTTTAACTTAGTAGAATTCTTTAGCACTTTCAAAGATATTGTTTCTTGGAATCCCCAAGAGAAAAGCATGGTTGTTTTGATAAGTATGAGGTAAATGACTTTTCAAATTCCATTGATTGTGAAAGAATTTATTAATGATGAAGTATGATAAAATTGTCGCCACACCCAACATTACATCCTGGCCATCATTAATAAATTCTTTCACAATCAATGGAATTTGAAAAGTCATTTACCTCATACTTATCAAAACAATCATGCTTTTCTCTTTTTAGTCTTTTTATTTGTATTTCTTTGTACTTTTTATGGGTTGTTTTGTTTTGCTTTTGGACAATACACCTTTGTTTTTTGTTTTTTTGGCTTGGTTGGATACGATGAGGGTGTGCTATACACCTAATTGAGATGTTCAGATGTACCTCCTGATCCATGGTTTACATGCTCATTTATAACTCTCTTGTACTTTGAGTTCTTATTAATAAAAAAGTTGTCTCCATTCAAAAAAAAAAAGAAGAGGTTTCCTTTTCAAAAACAGACGTTTGTTTAAATTGGAAAGCATTTATTTTTTCTTCTTCTATCAGTTAATTGCTAATCTAGTTTTGCTATGTTCGTGGAGTTTCATATTTTGCTGTCTTTGTGTTACGTTTTCTAGTTTGTATTTTTAGCATTAGACTCGTTTCACTCGTTCAAAAAAATGCTTGTTTTCATTCAAAGAAAAAAAAAAAGTGTAGTATGAAGGTTGGTCTGCATGATTTGCGGATGGATTATCTTTGTTAAATTTTGCATCATTGGAATGAAATGGTAATGTATTTTGCTCTTACATTGGAGTGATGAAGGGCTGACTTATGTATTTTTCTCTCACGCCAATTACCTTTTGCTGCAGTTCTTCATTACTTGTGCCAAATGTGATTGGCTTGATAACAAGCATGTGGTCTTTGGGGTATGCTTCATGTCCTTCAACATTTTGTAGCATATTTTATTGGTAATATATTTGTTATTAAAAAAAGTATAAGACCGACTGGTTTTGCGATATTCTTGCAGAGGGTGCTGGGTGATGGCCTTTTGGTTGTCAGGAAAATTGAAAATGTAGCTACTGGCCCTAATAACCGACCGAAACTGGCCTGTGTTATCGCTGAATGTGGTGAAATGTAAATGTAAGGGTTGCCCTAAACACATATTTCTAATTGTTTGACATTCACTATCAGAAAAATAGGTCCTGGTTATCGAAGATGTGAATCCGTTTAATACTTTTTTCTTGGCACAGTAGTTAATCAAGCTTGGCAGACATGATTCTCATTTGTCAGGTTCGAGACATCTAGGCCCCATTCTGGTGAGGTTGGGAGCTACTATATTCTCGTGATTCTCAAGTACACATTTGTTGAATAGGCATACTCGTGGCCTCTATTTAGTTGCAATTTGCTATAGAATGGATCCTAGAACTGTCTGCTTTGACATGTTAATGCTCTACCATTTGAACTTCATCATTGCATGACTTGACCCTTCCATTCTTGTTATTGCATTGGTCAGAAGAATTGTAGGGGAAGAAACATACATATTATATGATGTTCTCTCACTAACGAAAATAACATGCTCAATTTCACAGAGAAGGTTTCTTTTGGGTTTTTTTTTTTTTTTTTTTTTTTTAATTGTAGAATCAAGGTTGATTTGTATGAAGAATAAAGGCTAATGACATTTTTTCTTTTTTTTTTCGTTTCAAAATTTAAACTTGTGCGTATGTGTAGTTTTTAGTATGTTTCATGAACTTGTTTAAGAAACTAATCTTTTGAAAACTGTTTAGAGAGTACTTCTATCTACACTTAAAAAAGTTTGAGTCAGTAGTATTTATGTGAAATTTTGTTTTCTAGTTTTTTTCATCCTAATAGATGTGGGATTTGTACCAAGTATCTCTTGGTTGCTAATAAATATTATATCTTAAGTGAGTTAGATTGACTTTTGTTGTTTTCATTAGCTAAATTATAATAATGCTCTTGAACTATACATTTTGTAATAAAGTTACCCTTATACTTTCAATAGTTCCAAAATTACCTTTAAACATTCAAAATGGACACAAGAAAATACTCTTGATAATTGTTTTATATGCAAAATTGTTAAAGTTTTGTTTTAAAAAACCCTTGAATTTTCAAATGATTCAAAAATGCTCTTAAATCAAAAAATAAAATAAAATAAAAAATTTCATCGTGAATAGATGAATAAGATCAATAAGTACTTTGTTGAAAAAATCTAAATTAAAATTTTTCTAGATTAATAATTTAGCTATTTTATAAATTAATTAATTTTTTTATAAAAGAAAATTTCTAAATTATGTATGTATATACACACAAATCCCCTTTGATTTTACATTTTGTGTCAAAAATGTCAATTGATGGAAAGTGTTTCAAATTACACTTGAACTATCGTTTAGTTCTCTGCTTTCCATCTTTCTCTCCCTCAATTACGGTATATTAACTTTAATAAGTAGAAAAATAATAAATAAAGCACTAAATCCTTTGGTATGTTTTAAAAGGAGATTTTTTATTTTGGTATTTCCTGGAATTTTAGTTGGCTAAGAATTGAAAAATCTTGAATTAAAAATCGATATTTGAACCAAAGATCCCAACCCTCACAGATAGAGAAATTGTTAAAGAAAAATAAACATAAATAAATTGATACCGTATTAATGGTTGGACTATTCTTTTAAGAAAAATTTAATTAATTTATTTTTGTGTCTGCCTAAGGGTGGTAGAGATATCTTTTACCCATAAGAAATAGAACTGGGAGAAGAAAAGTAGGGATTTGAAGCTTGTGAAAGGTAGCGCAGCGATAGCCGAGTGGAGTTGGCGAAGGCAGAGCGAAGTTAAACTCTGAAAAATGGCGTTCACAGTTCGAGGTTTGAAGGTTCCGCCGAACTCCGCGAGTCTTGAAGAAGCCCGGAGTCAGGTCTTCGATTTCTTCAGATCAGCATGTAGATCATTGCCAGCAATCATGGACATTTACAACTTGGATGATGTCGCTACTGTCTCTCAACTCCGTTCTACCATCGCCTCTGAGATCCGCAAGAATTCTCACGTCACCGACCCTAAGGTCTTCTCGTTCCTTCAATTTACTCTATTTGCTTCTTATTTCTATATGATTTTCGTTTCTCCTTAATGGGTTTAGGAGATTTTCCCTGTGTGTCGATTAGAGACATAAGGAATTTGGAAGCTTTCTTGCCGTTCATTTGAAACGAAGCTTTATAGAAATATAAAACAAAGAAAAGAGTTTTAGAGGGTTTTGTGCCCTGGGGGTTTTGCCATTGCAACGCAGCGGGGCGACTTTTTGAACTTGGATGATTTCGCCCTCCTTAATAGTGGGCATATTAGATAGGGTGGATAAAGTTGATGACTTGTGTTCTTTCGTCTCAACTTTTTCGTGGACAATCTATTCTATATGTTTTGTTTTTCTTGGCCTCGTCCTTCTAATTATGGGAGTTGGGTATTAGTTCTTTCAGTGCTATGGTGAATTTGATGGTATGATTCTTCGGACAACCCATCAATTGCTGACTTTTTGGGAGAATTTATTTTAATGGAGTTTCTTGAAGATAGGCGTGCAAGAACAAGTTTGACAGAACCTAGGCTTAGAGCTCATTAATTTACTTCTTTTGCTACTGCAATTTTACATAAAGTTCTATTTTTCTCCTAGAAAAGTTCTCGTTTTCGAGGTCTTCAGTTAGAAAGAAACCAGAGTGTAAAATCGTTATTTTGGGTCAATTTACTCCAATTGAAGTGCCTTTTTTCAAACTGCTTGAAAGTTTTTTCTTCTGTATATTTCATTTATAGATGCACTTGGTTTCCTGTCAAATTCAATAGTGTATAAATAATTTGAACGTTCCATGAGACTACCATAATCTTAATTTGTTGTGGGCCTGGTATGTGAGGGTATTTGATGAATTTTTCGATGTGTACTGTCCCTAAAAAAATATTGTTAACGGCCTAAGAGCAAGGGGATCTTGGTAGTAAATAAGATAATTAGCTGTAAAAATCATCAATGACTTTATTTTATTCTCTTTATTATTGTTTCCTTTTATGTATTGCCTCTCCTATATAAGAAGGCTACGTATCTTGCAAATAATTTAATTTAGAAAAAAAATATTTATTCTATTCAATCTTAATGGTATCAGAGAATGTGGTCAAAGGCAGAAATACAAAATCCTGGTTATTTTTGTCTTTATTGAAAAATGTTTAGGCTTGCACCAAACTTCTTCATCTTTATCACCATTTGACTAAGAAATTGTTTTGTTGTTGATGTTTGTTGCTTGGGACCTCACTCTCATTCTCATTTGGTTTCCATCATCCTTTGTCCAATAGGGAAGCTACTTAGGTTATTACCTCCCTTACTTTATTAGTGGATGGTGAGGTTAGGCAAGGGAAGAGGGACTTCCAAAGAGAAAAGGAACGCTGATGGAAATCACATTGCAAAAAGTAAATAATGGATTAAATAGAATCCTTGTTACGATGGGTGAAGATAGAAGAGGTTGGAAAGCATATCTTTCTCTTTTGTCTTCACTTCATGAAAGCCAGGTCCAGAACGAGAGGAAAGAGAACCCCCAAGAGGGCCAAGACAAAAAGCCATCCACGTACTTCATACATTGCTGCTCTTAAGAAGGAAAATTTCCATATCTTTCCACCCTCTACTGAACTAGCGAATTCATCAACCACACGAAAGGCTCCATCTCCCACATCCATCAACAAATCAGCCCATGCATATCCACATTCCTCCATCCACTTTAATAGTTCAGTTATCATTATGAGATACTGCTTCAACGACAATTGGTACAACATTCTAAGAGCTTTCAACATTCATGAGAGTGCCTGTAATTGTATCATCAATCCTTTCAACACTGACAGGGTTGCTTATCTGTGAGGATATTGATCAAGCCAAAACCCTTAGTACAGTAAAGGTTTGGTACAAGGTAGGAAGATATTTGGTAAAATTCTCCCCTTGGACTTGGAGTGCTGAAAATGCAACGAAAGATCAAGTTGTCCTTAGCTATGGAGGTTGGATGAAAATTAGGAACCTCCCACTTGATCGATGGGATAATGACATGCTTATGTTCGTTGGAGAATCTTGTGGTGGCTTCCTTGAAATTTCCAAAAAGACATTGAAACGACTAGATCTCTTTGAAGATTCAAGAAGGTCAACAGAAATAAAAAAGGTTTTATTCCACCTGTAATCATATTCCTTCTTCTCCACATCACCGATCAAAGTACATATTGACCTCCTTTTTAATTAGGAAAACTACCTCTGCCGGAATCTGTTGCTGCACCCACTTTGCCTAGTGTTCAACAACTACTGGAGTCCAACTCAGAATCACCAATTCCAAGTGGCATAGCCCCACTAGTCTCTGCACAATCTCTACCCACAAATACCAAAACACTAAACCCATCGTTACCTGATCCTTCATGCGGTCATGCCCTCTGGCCGCTTTACCTAATCCAGTTATTTTACCCGTTGCTGACCCACCAACCTACTCAATTCTCTTCTCTTAAGATCATTGAATGTACTCCTAATTCTGTTCTGACGACCTTTGGATGCTTGATAATCCACTGATGCTGAGTGCTCTGTTTTTTCGAGTCTAAAACAGAGGATTCCTTTTTTCGGCTTGATAATCCATCCCTCTTTTTCCTCACCCAATAGAATATGTAAGAATGATATTCCTTCTGTGCATCTTAACACCCAACCTTTCTCTAATCTGAAGCTTGAGACTTCTGTTATGCCACTGTCCATTCTTCCTTCCAGCAGAGGTGAGACCTTGATAGTGACAGGATTTTATTCGCCTCCATATCTTCAAGTTGGAATAAATCATGCTTGTGCCATATGCAGTAGGGAGAGCCAAAAACCCTGCAGCTTTCTTACTTCCATTCCTTGCTTTCTCGCCCGTAGAGCATTCTTGTTCGTCATTTGTCTTGTTGTTTTGCTTTCTTGGTTTGTTTGTTTTGGTTCAAATTCTATCATCGTTTCTTTAGGGTGCTCCCTATCCGAACTTCTAATGGTATTGTGTTTAGAATGGTCAAGGTGGATTTACGTGTGGGATACTGTGTGACCCAAACACGAGGAATTTGATAACTTTTTTTTAGTTCTTCTTAATCTCCAGGTGGAGGCTATGTTCAGAGTTTTCTCCTAATTTTCCTTTTTTAATACAATTGTTTCTCTTTCCAAAAAATGAGATGGAGGGTAGCTTGTGGTAGGCCATTATTTTTGCTTTAATTTCGTAAGATGCTGCTCTTCTCACTGTATTGGTGTTGGACTGCGAACGTTAAGATTATTTTTATTAGTTTCCAACTCTTTTTTTTTACAGGTGATTGATATGCTTCTTTTCAAGGGAATGGAAGAGCTTGGTAACATTACTGAACATGCGAAGCAACGGCATCACATCATTGGTCAGTATGTGGTTGGTCGCGAAGGACTTGTGCAAGATTTTGGTGCCAAGGATCAAGGCAGGTCCAATTTTCTCAAAAACTTCTACAAGAGTAACTACTTCTGAACTTCATTTTTCCTGGAATTATTCCAGTGGAATATGAGATATCCATAGTTTTAATTTGTGATCTTGAGAAATAATAAAGGAACTATATCTGTCCTCTAGACCATGACATCATTTGATCGTTTTGTCGGATTGAATTGTCGGTATATTATAGCCAAAGCAATCCAGGATCTTTGGTTCTATTTACTCTTAACCATTAAGCCTAAATGTGGTTGTCTACTCTATGCTTTGGTTCCAGATGGTGCTTCCCTTGGTTTCGATTGGCTTCATTCATCATTGCCATGTTTATAAGTTCAATACAGTATCAAACTTGGAAAGGGACAGTGTGGTCTCTCTTGATTTATATATAGAGAGAGAAATGTAAAACGAAAAGTATTATCTTAATTGTGGTGTGTGAAGAATGCACAAAAACCATTTATTTGATTGGATTAAATTAATTTTGAGGTTTCGAGAAGAGCTCCAACTTCATTGTAACGTTTGGGGTGTCTAATTTAAAGGCACTTTTTGCAGTGATTTTGATTTCATTTTCGAAATCACATATAATTAATTCAAAATAAATTTTGATTTTAGGAAAATTGTATTTGTAAGTGTAAATTAATTTTAAGGTTAAATATTAAATTAATTTTAAGTCTAAACATGATAAAAGTAATTTTAATAATTTTAAAACTACTCTACAGCCAAGAAGATTTGGATGATGCACCATTCTCCCCTCACCCCTAAAGTTCGCAATCTAGTGACTCACTCCACCCTCACTCTTTCCCCTATGTGTGTTTGACTCTTATGGTTATAATTAATGGAGGCAAGAAAAGAAAGTGTATGTTATGCATACCTTAGTTTTTAATAATATGGGGAAATATATGGCAAAAAGGTGTGCAGTAATCTCTCCTGTAGGACCTAGTATGTTTCTCTAGACATTTCTGTAACCATTTTCCTCTGGGCATTCTATCATCTATAGATTCCTCGAGGATAAAATTGTTTTCTATAAAAGAAAAATTAAAAAGAAGGGTGGGGAACTTCCTTTAAATAAAATACAGGTACATACATACAGCTTATTACAAGTAGCATCTCTAGAACATCATAAGATTGATAACATATAATCATGCACACCAATGAAAATTGAGAACTCAAGCAATTGTTAAATCGTTAATCTAGTGCTTTTGTCAATATACTCGAGGAAAAATCAAAAAGCTATTCACTCTTTTGGGCGAGCAAGCCAGAGGGAGCTAAGGGCTTGCAGTCTGGAGAAGTAATCATGAATTGCAAGAAGTGCACGAGCCGACTGACGAGTTGTCAAAATCCGATGCATTTGTTGTAGTGTTTGTTGTCGTAGATTGTCAGCCTGTTAATTTTTTTAGCCCCAAAATCCCAAACAAGGAAAGGGAGAAAAAATCTTTAGAAAGCACTAGAATGGAAAGAGTTTTTGGCTCATAAGTGAATGTGAAGCAGAATGGAAATATAGATTGTCTAAAGCTCGGACTCAAATTTCTTACAGAACATATGAGTAAGCACCTGAATATGAGATCTAAATGTAGATTTGAACAGCATATGCAAGAAAAGATGGGTTCCCAACCGAGAACTCCATGGAAAGATAAATGGCAAAATGCATTTTCTTCTCTTTACAGGTGCTGGGGAACAAGTTTAAGAAAATCTGCTAGGCATACCTGGCGAATAAAACCCTCAAGGGTCCCAAGTTTACCCATGGCCGTGGCCATTTGACCCATATAGTTTGCCACATTGCCAGATGTATTCGAGGAGCCAAGAGATCCACTGGATAACGTCTCAGCCAACGATTGTTGCAATGCTTCCATGCCTTGTGACAATGCATCTTCGGTCTGTTGTGAGGACTGCTGCAAGTTGGATATGTCCATCAACTGCTGTTCTGTGAGGGGCTCCAATTGATTGACAAGAAGCTGCAACACAACGGCAGTTTTAGTAATGCTTAAAACTCAGAGCTCTAATTCATACTGGTAGCAACATCAAAACATCAGTTAAAGCAGTTCAACATTTTGTGTTAGACATAGCATATTCTATATTCCTATCGCCAGCATGAAAATGAACTTAAGAAGCAAAAGCTGATCGATGAAAAATATTACTAGCAAAAGTTCACATCATATCCTCTTCATCTACTTATTTGTTGTTCTATGCAGTTCCCCTCGTTCTTTGTTAAGTATTTCAGAGTACTTTCCCTCCTTTGTGTGGTTCCCAACTATAGAGATTTTTCAGAATTGTCCCACACCATTGGAAGTATGAACTATGACGCAACAAAATGAGCACACCTTTAGAAGCTCTGATGAACGGAAACCACCAAGCCACAAAAAACATCTTTCAGCAGGAGTTTTCCACATGCCAGACAATAAATGAAAAACATCAGCCTTTGCAGCGACACCCTTTAGCCGAAAAACTTCATCATAATGAGCCAAGATGCCATCCACAATCATTCGAAGTTCAGTATCACTGGCATGAGAATTAACTGCTGCTCTCAGTTCATTGATTTGCTTGTTTTGTTCTTCCAACCAACGGGCATATTCCACATCAAATGCCATGGCCCCTGCAAATGTGAAGTAGCTGATGCTATGCAACTTCAAACTGAAAAGATAGCTAAAAGAAAACACACTTACTGCAAAAAAATTGTTCAGGTACATAATCTGGGTTCTTTGCAAACATTAATTATGATGCAGGAGATAAATGAAACTGAGTTAGGCTAATAATAATGTCAGATTACAATGTCTCTCACAGACTAACATTGTCATATCTAAAATTTCAGGTTGTCTTTTGAAAGTAAATATCATGATTCAAGATAGTTCAAATACCATTTCCAGCCATTGAATGGACCTGATCTCCTGAGCTTGATATGAAGATTCCCTAAACAGAGGGACACAGTTTATAGAAATTTAAAGAGATTCAAACTTGAGTGGTAGAGAACAAAAGTGAATCACAATATATAGGTAAGTAACAGTCATGAAAAGGAAATGCAGGCAACCTGCTGCCGTGCCCGCTGAAGCTCCTGCTCTAGTTGGGTCAACTTTAAACGACTACTCTCCAGCTGTTGGACATATGCCTGCATAGAGATAAGATCAGGGAACAAGTTGGATTCAGTGAGACTCATTATTGTAAATTTGAACTAATCAAGTTTTCTTAATTACTGAGATTATTTGACAAAGTTATAGACCAGCTTTCATTATATATAATTTTCTGAAGAAAAAAAAAGAAGAACCCAGAGGTACGAAAGCCATGGTATAAGGGAACCAAAGTAGTAGAAAATAGCTCTCATCAGATGCCCTAATATGCTAATATTAAGCTGTTGCTCATGTGGTCAGGGCGTTCGACCAAATAAATATCCTCAAAGGCATCAAAGCTAGCCAAAAATACAAGACAAGAATCATGGCAGGAATGAAGTCTTAAAATTAACGATGAGGAAGAGGGGGCTGTGTACTTAGGAAGGGATAAAGAAAGAGGCATTCATCTTACACAGTATCAAGAAGATGAATTTTATGATGGTGGACATGCCAGAGTTCAGAATGTCAATAATGTAACTAATGTAGCCTAAGTAGTCTCTAGTAGAAATCCTTCCAGAACCAAGATTGTGAATATAATTATTTAATAAAAAATTATATGTTTCATACAAGAGGGAAATACTCGTATTTATAGAGTTTTATTACAAGTGGGGTAAAGAAAATTAACTGAGAATATTAATTAATTACCCAATTAACCCCTATTCTTCTTACATCATTCTATCCCTCCAAAAAGAAAACTCGTCCACAAGTTTTATAAAGAAAAAATTTACGAAGCAAACAATGAATGAAATAAACTTGTTCAACGGAGTATGACCAAACCAATCTCCTATGTTTTGAACAAAAATATTATGATCAAAGGAATAAATTCGAGATAAAAAAATCCAATATTGCCACCAAAAGTGAACCTCTCCATCAGCAGTAAACCTGAAAAAGATGTTTCCTTCATGCTCATTCAAAACCGTAATCAAAGGATAATCATAAAAAAATTAGCTTCCAAAGAGAACCCTTCAAGAATCGCATTTTCTTCATCCTTTGCTTCAAGTTTTTTCACATTGTGGTATTCAATTTCCAACGCAATTGGTATGTCGTTCTTGGTCGATTCTTTGATTTCTGCCTCGACATTTAGAGTATTGATGTTCAATACCACTTTTCCATTTTCTTCGTTGGATTTTTCTTTTTCACTCAAGACTATTTCCAAAATAACATTTTCAATTTCTTCTTTTTTAATCTTCTACTTCATTCGAGTGAATTTCTCCCCAATCACCTTTGTCAACTAAATGAGTCTCAACAAGATTTTCTCCAAATTATCTTCAAGTTTCTATTTGAAAAGTTTCTAACTAAGGTTCCTTTGTTTCTTCTTTAGTATACAAAGTCAATTCTTGCTTGAACTCTTCTTCAATGTGGAGTGAACATTGGATTTCTTTTGTTGTTTTCTTATTTCCTTCAATACTATAGGATCAAAGTAGTCATTTTGTTGGATTCTTGAATATGTTTCAATATGAATAGGACTTATCCATTGATTTTCTTAAATCAACCTTTCGTGGTCATGTTTCATAACCAAAAGAGTAATTTTGAGTCCCGAATATTCTTCTTGGGTAGTAAAAATCCATTCTTCATGATTTTTTATGATTCTCTAATTCATCTAACTCCCAATCTTGGTGTAGATTTCTTGAAAAATGGGTTTTATTGCATCATTTGGCCCTTTTTCAATATTATTGTTCTTTCTCTGTCCCAAACTGCCTTAGAAACATCGTCAGAGCCACTAGAATCAAATTTCCAATGTAGACAATGATAGGTTCTTGGAGAAAATCGAACATGGACAAAATTAGCATGTTGAAATTCTTCTTTGGAATCGTTTGAGTCAGAACTCCAGCACTGTTTTTGTTGATTTTCTTGTCTATACAAACTGCTGTATTTTTTCTTGGACATTTTCTTTGATCGTAATCATAATAGTTCATTCTTGCAAAATCTTGAAAAATCTTTGGTTGCTTCTTTCTTTATTAGAATTTTAAGGGTTTGCCCTAAATAGATGTGAGTTGTTTGGCAACAAGCACAACACTCAAAGCTCTCTCTCGTGATTGACATTAGCAAGAGTTTTCCAAACTTCCACCGGCGGTGGCTCTCATACCAAATTGATGTAGCCTATGTAGTCTCTAGGAAAAACCTCCAAGATTGTGAATCTTGTATTAGAACAAATAATGTATTTCATTCAAGAGGAGAATACTCCTGTTTATATAGTTTTATTACTAGTGGGTTAAAAAGGAAATTAACTCTTGGTCCTTTTATTTCAGAAGATTGCTTAATGTTGAGGAAATAATAGACTTTCAGTCATTATTTCAGATCTCATCCTCACAGCCAGATCTTCTTAACGTTGAGGAAATAATAGACTTTCAGTCATTATTTCAGATCTCATCCTCACAGCCAGCTTCCTCTCCGGATAGAAGATTTTGGACCCTTGAAATCTCAGGTTTCTTTTCGATAAGATTATTGGTTAAGCATCTCTCGACTTCTTCTCCATTGGAAAGTTCTTTGTACAAAACGCTTTAGCAATCTAATAGTCCAAGAAGGGTAAATATCTCCATATGGATTATGCTGTTTGGAAAATTAAACTATGCTTCAGTACTTCAAAGTAAGCTTCCCTCCCATGTCCTCTCACCTCATCTCTGCCCCCTTAGTGTTGGTAACATGGAAAATATTCAGCACTTTTTATTTGAATGTGTCTTTGCATCTAAATGTTGGTTCCGTTTCCCCAAGCATTCAATATTTGTTGGGCTTTTGATCATGATTTTAAGAACAGTGTGGCCGGTCCAGCCTCAAAGATGAAGACAGCTGATTTATTGTGGGTAGACACACTAAAAGCCCTCTAAGTTGAAATATGGTTAGAAAGAAACAAAAGAGTTTTCCACGATAAACTATCAATTTGGATGAAACGTTTTGAATCTGCTCGTTTGAATGCATCTTCATGGTGTTCTCTATCCAAAGATTTTCAGGACTACTCTTCGCAAGATATTGTGTTAAATTGGCCAGCCTTTACAGCCTCCCCACCTTGAAGTCCTTGATCATCAGGACTTCCGGATCAGCCCTCTGCTTCAAACAGTTTTTTGCTCAATCAATCAAGGCTTATTCTTCTTATTCTTCTTATTCTTCTTTGTTCTCGGCCTGCTGCCTATGATTTATGATTTTGCTTTGAACAGATTATTTTATCATTTTGTTTGGCTTTGTATTTGTGGCTTTTTGTTTGATCTTGTATTGTCGCTTTTTGGATGTGATGAGGACGCTAAGGGGGTGTCAACCTAGTTGAGATGCTCGAGTGCGCTCACTGATCCTCCCGCCCCCCTATTGCTCTTTGTATAACCCTCATGTACATTGAGTTTGGTCTTTTTATTTATATTAATAATAGTGAAACTCATATCCTTTTAAAAAAAAAAAGAAATTAACTTAGAATATTAACTAATTACCCAATTAACCTCTATTCTTCTTACATAAGTAACAATTCTCCTTTGCCTTCCCTTTGTAAGGATATGTGGAATCACAAGTACTTCAAGAAACTAAGATCATTTTACAGGAGGTCAGCAAAAGTAGGTGATCCAAATACTCTAGATAAGGTGGGAGACCGTTTACAATTCACTAATCGGAAGTGCTGTGACACATGGACTGAAAGGGACTAGCAGAGCAGGAACTCTTAAATTTTCACTTGATATTTTAACATAATGACTATGCTTTAAGTTATCATTTTATAGAGAGTATAGGACAACATGGTAGTGCTACTAAAACTGAAAGCTTCTAAACCAAATCAATTTCATCAACAGTGATAAATAAGATGAAGATCAAGTGCATTCTTTTGCTTCAGCTTTAACATGACATTTAGGATCTATGAAGTTATTTAGGTCTGTCAGACCGCCATGTGACCATCCCAGCAGTACAAAATTGCCAAGAATGATCCTCTATAGCCACTGGACCTGGGGTCCGTTGAACCAGTAATCACGCTCTAGCCACAAGGCAGTGGTTCATCCACCAAACTTTAGTTCTTGTATCCTTAGAACTCAAAGGACACACGGTTATACAACCTATAGAACAAATCTTGGTCAAGGAAGGTCATTGAAGTTATTTAGGTAAAGGTTATCATCTTTTCGTTTTCCGTTTTTCTCTTTTTTTTCTTTTTTTTAACAACAGATGAAGATTGTAGTCCTCCAATTTAATGAGATGCCTTTATACATTAAATTTTACTACTTTATTAATTAAAATATTCTTTTCTGAACTAAACAATATACGTGTCAGAATTGTAATAAAAGCAGGAAACAAGATATAGAGCCATACTTTTTTTCGCAGTCGGCTTTTCCTGGCAGCTTCACGATTCTGTGCAAGCCTGCGTAGAGTCTGAAAAGTGAAAAATATAATAATCCATTTTTGTCACACAAGGTCATCATAGCCAAGAAGATGTATCTTGGATATCAATTACATAACTAATGTACGGGTACAACCTTCTGATCAGACTTATCTTTCGTTCGATCACTGGAATCAGAAGCCACAGCATTCCGTTGAAGCATATCGAGCTGTAAATGTGGGAGATGAAATATATATAAGGGTAGAAATACATCATCAACACTTCTCTTAGGAACTAAGATGAGTCAGAGTATTAACAAAACTATGCAGTTTAGAGAAAAAATCAACAGTGCCAACACAACGGCACTGTTACAACGTAAATAAAATCCTATCCCCTACATAAAGCATAATAATCTGAATCATGTACATGAAAAGAGATGTACAAGAGAGCACATCAGTCGAATATGAAAGACATTACCCTCTGGTGTTTGTCATCAGTGTCGACATCAGTAGAGATATCAGTCCTTGGACTGACATCGGTCATGGCATATACTTTGAGGTTCTCTATAATACTGCAAGATAAGGAAACCAAAGGCATCACTGTATGGGAAGTGCTATGGCAGTATGACTGAAAAGGACAACACTGTTCATGTATTCTAAAATCTCCCATGGATCTTTTAACATAATGACAGCGAAGTCATCATTTGAGACAAACAATATGGGTACATGGTACTAACACTGAGAGTTTATACAAAGCCATGATGAGTGAACTTCAAGTTGAATCACCCCAATGTCGTGTGAATGCTTGAGTGTGTGTGTGAGACTAAGATAATTGAATTACAAACAAATGAACTTACAAGGTTTGTTCACTCATTACAGGGGAAGAAAACAGAGGTAAAGAAACTTATGAGAAGACACAAAACCAGAAATCAAATATAGTTCACCTTACTAGAGGTTCCAGTATAGAAAGTTACAAGCAACTGTTTGGCCTCTTGTTAATAGGACTCTGAAGCACAGTTTCTGCATCAAGAGGTCAACAAATTACTATCCAATAAAATAGGGCATGTATACCAAGTAAGTGTCTGTGTTTGTGTCTTTATCTTAGCAGAATTTCCACCCAGAACAGTAGTAATTATTAGTTGTTGTTAGAGGCGGGTTGGAAAGGTGAACAAGTATTCCTTTTTCTTTAATAATGTGAATAGAAATCTGTGGCCTCCGCAGGAACTTACATCCACTAAGTTGGATTAAGGTAATCCAGATACAGAATCTGGTTACCTTGTTGTTTACAACTGGAGATTAAAATAGAACGTTTGAAAGGTGAAGAACCATACAAAGAGATGCAAAAAAGAAGGCTAAATTACAAAGTTCGTCCCTATGGTTTAAAAGTCAGAATTCTATCTTTAGGGTTTAATAAAACTCTTTGGTCTATTTAGGAGGATTTTATAATTACAAGGACTAATGATAAGGTTTTACCAAACCACAAAGATGAAATTCTAACTTTTGAAATCACAACTCGGATCAGCCATGAGCGAACGTAAGGAAAGAACTTACAGTTGGTTACAAATGGATATCTCTGAAACGAAACCTGACATCCCGCTTGCCACTTTCTTCTCATTTCTTTCTCAACTCGCCTGGTCCACTAGCCCTGGAACCATCATGAAGATCAGTCTAAGATATCAAATTCAAAAGCCCCAAAAGCTCAGCTAGTCAAGTATAAGTAAATACTCGCATGAGATTCAGATATATGCATTGCAACCGATGATGTCAGGAAAAAATAGGAAGAGACCTCGAAGAGAGGAAATATCCAGCATCAGCCATGAAAATGAAGCCAACGAAACAGCAATTGAATTGTAAAAACTACCAAGCTACAGGATCATCAGGATGTTATCTACAATCTTCTGAGTCATGGAACTCAACACCAGCCCAGACAACCAAAGAGATCAAATTCACATAATTATCCTAATCAACTGGAAATCAATCGAACTGACAAGCAAAGTATACCTCGGTTACCATCAACTCAGAAATGCCATTAAATTAAAATTACCTAAATGATTCAGATTACCCCTTGTAACTACGCCACCCCTTAAGAGCCAAACAGCGGTAAGCAACCAAAGAAAACACAAAGCTCAGCAGAAACTAACAATATCCCAGGCGTCAAACTCGCCCACAAGTCAAAGTGGCATATCAGGAATTGGCAGCACGTATTTGACCGCAAACGAGCGAGACCCAGTTGGATAAATTAGGTGAATTGGAAAAATTGGAAGTCCCCCACTTCCCAAATAACGAAGTTGGGTGAGAAATCAACAACAGTTGCAGTAAATAATGAGCATGGAAGCGCTTACTTACAGATGAGGGCTGTGTTAAAGTGGAAGGTGAAGCAAAGTAAAGGCAGTAGAAGAAGTTTGGATGACGAAGATGGTGGAGAAATTGAGGTGGCGCTCGTGTATTACCGGATTGAAGTGTGGGAAAGGGAGGGAAAGAGAGGGACGTTTCGTTCGGCTGTGTGTCAACTGACAACCCAATCTCAAAAACCCCCTTCTTTACTTTATTGCGTGGAAATCTTCAACTTTCCAATGCCCAATTATTACCTTCTCCACCTTTTTCTAATTCTGTGTGTGTTGATGAAGGTCAGTGGGTTTGACATTTTATAATATATATTTTTTTTTTTTTGGGGTGGGGGTATTTTTCTACATTAGCTTCTGTTGCAGCAATGTCAGTGATCTACCAATTTTAGCCATGGGACTGAATTTGAAAACACAGACACACCATTGCCCGCTCGCTTTACACTTTGACCAATCTTCTGGCTCACTCAGTTTGAACCATCCAAGATTTTCTTCTTCCTTTTGGCCTGTTTGTAGCATAATGCAACGCAAAAGGAAATGAATTTTGTTCCAATCTAATGATTAGCCTGTTTATATCCCTTTTTTTAGTATAAAAAATATTAGTAGAAGATTTAAACTTTGTGTGTCCTTGCTCCTCCCTAGCTTAATTGAATCCTTGAAATAAAATTAACTATGAAGTCAAATTGATTTTTCCACCAAAAAAAAACACTTTCAATAATAACAGTGATGAAAAATCTCTAGACATCAGAATTTATAGACGATCAAAAATAAGTATTTAGTGATAAATCGGTATTAAAAGTGTGTATCTTGAAACTTGTCGATAAACCTAAAAAAAATAATTAAACCTAATAGGTAAAATTTAATCATTTGAAACCAATAAACTGAATTAAAATTAGAATAATAATAAAATAAAAACTTAAAATGTAGTAAAATCTGTCAAGGTCTATTAACGATAGATCATATTGTAAATATTAATATGTCACTAAGAGTCTATCAACATAAAAGTTTTTGAGATGACAAAATTTGTGGAGGTGAAGCGACCAAATCTTTGAAACGAAATAAAAAATTTTAGATCGGAATAAAAATAATTCTAGAAGTATAAAAGCTAACCAAAATTGCATGTTTTGACTTCAACAAATGAAAAGTATGTGATCTTTCACTTTGGGTTGGATTCTTTTCTTTCACTTTGGGTTGGATTCTTTTCTAAACCATAAATGTAACTCTTGAATACAACGTACCAGAACCGCTTTCATCTTCAACCCCGTGTGAGGTGTTTCAAGTTTGTATTCATCAGCAAACTCGACAAATTTGTTTTTGTACATTTTTCTTCTTTTAGTTATGGTAAAATATTTTTTTTACCACTACATGTAGTTATTCGATTAACGGTTAGATGAAATTTGATAAATCTTGAGTTTAAAAATTATTCTTAACATTCCAACATAAGTAAAATACTTATCATATTTTTACTTTTATCCTTATAAAAAATGAATTTATGCTTCATGCATTTCACACGTATGGACTACCTCTTCTCCGTGTGTACAATATGGTTGATTTAAAAATATGAATGAAAAGAATTCAAAGAGTTCCTAAATTGTCATCAAGTGAGTCAATGTCTTCTTGACCTTTCATTGATGAGATAAACACAATGAATGAAGGTCGAAGAGCTTTGAGAGCAAATTTTGAAATTAGAGGAGCCAAAAGGGATCATCAAATGATAAATGATTTGTTGCAGGTGCATTAAAGTCCAAAATCAAGTCTAAAAATTTGGTCTCCTCACCTTCCCATATTCCTTTATTCCTTGGTATCACCTTCCCATGTTCCTTCCTATCAAAAGATGTTCCCAGGTTAATTAGATCCAATATGTGATGGACCCAAATGTAGCTGCCTAACTGATGGATTATGTCTCTAACAAGCCGTTTACAGAAGGGGAATGGGCTTGGGCATTCCTTACGTTTATTTCAAGTTTTGTAATATTTTGTTCAATTTTTTTCTTTCTGTGTTTTTTTGTTTTTCTGTCTTTGCATTCCATCTGTGTGAGAACCAAATATTAATGGGACGTTATTATTCTCCCTTGGGATTCTTGGTCATAACATGTGATTGCATTGCATGACCATGTATATCATGTCTCTCTTTTTCTCTCTCAACTTGAAAGCGAACTTATTTATTAATTTCTTGATCCCTTTCTTTTGACCCAAAACTGTTGCTTTCAAGCTTTCGTGTCTATTTTGCTTTCTCCTTGTTGTGTGATAATGTTATTTTATTAGATCTTTTTATAAGATATTTTCATTTTGAGAATAAAAGGTTTGGCAAATACTGTGGTGACAAGGTGATATATAAAGAATGAAAGTCTGCTAATATTTGCAAATAATTTGCTACTGTCTTAGCTTTAGTTGGAAATTTTGCTTTAACAAATATAAAACTAATTAATTTGCTCCAAAAATATTTTTTTTAAAAATTGTTGAATTTATGTCACGAAATGAATTAATACAACCATTTCATAAAATTGTTGGGTTATAAGTTACAAATTTAATTTAATTAAATTTTGATTAAGCTACTTAAATTCTTTGTGGCACAAGTAGTCAAAATATATCATGCTTAAAATACTAATTAAGTTTGATACACACACAATTGATGTTTATGTGTGATATAAAGAAAATACAATACACTAATCATGCCAAAGTTTGCATTTTTCCATGAACTTGATACACAAATCAACTGTTTTGACAGGTAAGATCAAAGAATTGTTCACACATTATCTTATCTTAACTTTGACAAAATTTAATAGAATTGTAGCTTTGGAGTTTCAATTTTGCACGTTATGTACAATTTTTTTTTTTTTTATATCATTGAATATTTATTGCATTTCAAGTGAACATGGAAAATTATTGTAACTAAATGTGTAGAAATTAGACAATGTAAAATGAGGCTTATTACCAACTCAATCATAGATTTATAGTTGATTAAAACAGTGCTATTATCATTCACAAAATACAGGATATGCTTTTTTTCAATTTTATCCATCATCTATTTTGCATCCGACTTTATCCATCGTGTAAAAAGAAAGGAAATGTCCAAATATAATTAAGAGAAAGAAAGAAAGGAAAAAAAAATCCAAAGAGGAAAACGAAAATTTTATAGTATAATTAAAACTTATTCACACTTAAACCTAAACTAAAATTAGATTAAAAATCTTTCTATAGTATGAAATGCCAATTGCCAAGAAAATTGGTGTGGTGGTCAATAAATAAGTGACACGTCTTTAGTCAGACAAGACTGCGAACGTGACTTAATTAATTAATTATTTATTTATTATCATTTTAGTTAAGTCTTGTGACTCAAATTTCATCACCTGCCCTACACTAATCTAAAAATGCCTTTTCAACTCTTGCAATAGCATCATCTAAAAATTCATTTATATTATAAAGTATCATCGTAGCGATTTTAAAATACCTTTTATCTTTAGTTTTGGATGAAAACTATTAAAAATATTGATATGATATCGAATTTTGCTTTAAAAATAGTGGAATTTGATACGCAACAATTATTGATATTTTTTTAACATTTTAAAAGGCATATTTAACATATTTAAAGGTTTACCTTGTTGTTATTAATTTTCAGTACTATTTTAAAAAAATAAATAATATTACGAAATGCTTGAGTTAATTAAAGGCTTATACCTACAAAAGATATCTATCTTTTCTAATAAAATAAGCAATAATATACAGCAGATTTCTCACAAAAATAAAAGGAAAAGAAAGAAAACAGATATTGTTATATTTATCGAGAGTCCAATATAATGATTTTTCTTTTTACATACTGTGATACTCATAGTTGTTGAAGCTTATAAAAGTGACACTCGGCTTTGTTATATTAGTCAAAATAAGCATTGTTGTAGGAAAGTTAAGGTGTAGTATTCAATTTCTATATTTCACTGTAACAATATATTTGTATTGATGCTCTAACGCCCACGTTTTAATTTGTTTTTCTCACCTTTACTTTGCAACTGCGAGTCTAATATTCGTGTAATATCCCCAAGCTTTATTGACCTATCAAGCTAAGCCACCTTTTTTTAAAAACCAATATTGCTATATGAATAATTTTTGTACATGATACAAAATGATATGAAAATCGAGGATACACCTTACATGTACATATGTGTAAGTTGATCTAACCATATCTAGGTACAAACAACTTAAATTATAATTGTTGGGAAAAAATGATTGTATATATATATATATATATTATTTTGTTCCATTTGGCTGTGGGAGATTAGAGGTCCTTTTAAGGACATCTGGAAAGAAAGAACCTTCTATACCTTTTCCAATTTTCTCTTTGCTTCGTTTTCATTGGGAATTTTTCCTTTCCCTTAAAATTTCCAACCCAACCCATTTCCGGGAAACCGCTGCTTGTTTGTTTCCCAAGCAAAATTCTCCAATCCGTACATCCTTATATATAAATACCACCACCACCCTATTTCTTCCACTCCAAAATCACTCAAATTATAAAACTCCTGATTACCTCCATTGAAATTAAAAAGAAAGAAAGGGTGAAAAAAAAGGAGAAAATTCCCGATGAATGTAACAGGCAAAAAACAGGCAAAGAGAAGCAAGAAATCGGCGGGGGCAGATTTCAAAGTCGTGTACATTTCGAGTCCGATGAAGGTGAAAACCAGCGCCTCCAAGTTTCGATCTCTTGTCCAGAAACTCACCGGTCAGGACTCGGATGCTGAGAGATTCATGGAGATGGCATCGGGTGGCAATGATGGGAATGGAGAATCGTGGGCATCGGCGTCGTTCCTTGACCACCAAGTGATGGGTGAGGAGGATGTAATGGTGGGAGGAAAGGTGGAAGCGGGGGTTGGGGGTGTGAGTCCGCTGGATGAATTGGCGTTTCTGCAGAATTTGGAGGGGAATTATGCAGACATGTTGAATGGGTTTTGGCATGATTCTTCGACGGCAGAAGGTGAGATGCCAGGTTTAAGTGCACTGCTGTAGTTTCGGAGTAGTTCATAGTTTATCCCATTTTTTAATTTTTTGTTTTAACTAGATGATTTGTATAGATAGATGAAACCTTTCCCAGCCTTTTTCTTTGTCCACATATAGTTCATATTATTTTGAATATAATATATACGATAATTTTGAGAATTTATATCAATGTTTTTATGTGTGTAGTTTGTTATCCACTGCACAGTTGGATTCTTTTAATCCGATTTTTTCAGTTTATCAAAGGATGGCCACATGATCTCTAACCTGTTCCTAATCTGTATTTTATAATTATGTACGTCTTTTTTTTTTAATTTGTGAAAAAACTCAACTAAAATTTGGATTGTTAAAATCTGATACACATCGTGCTAAGAAAAATTAATTAGATTTCATATATCTCCGATGAGAGCCTGAAAATCTTTTAATCTTGTTTTTGGTAGATTTGTGAATTCTAAAGATCTTCGATCAAAATTTTGAAGTTTCTTTGGACTCACAATTTTCGTGTCCTCCATCTCGACCAAATTTCTAACATTTTTAGCATTAAATACATTTGCTTAATTCAAGCTTCTTCTTCTTCTTTTTTTCCTTCTATGGTTATGATCTTTGTATATAATTGTAGAGTTTCAAACACCAATTTTATTTTCCGACAAAAGATGAAGTTTCTTAGATGCAATTTTTATTTTTATTTTTTTATTTTTCTTTTTTCTTTATGCATCGACACTTACACACATTTTTATAATATACGTATGAATAATGTTGTTATATTTTGTATAATCGATTATTAAAAATGATGAATTATAGTCTATAAATAAATGACAATCAAAGTTTCATTCCAGTAATTGTAACAATTTTCATAAATTTTCTTGACATTTCCATCAAAATCAATAATTCAAACCTTAATTTTCTCACTTTTTTAATTTTTCTTAGGGTATCAACGTGGTTGAAAAGTTGATAACGAAACAAATAAATTAATAGGGAGGAGTCGTGCTAACTATAGATGTCCAATTTTTCCACTAGGCCTTGCAGGGACCCGACCCCCAATAAAGCGGGGAATGGAGAAAAAATTTTGTGATCAGATAAATGGGGAAGAGAATGGCGATTGCATTCCTGACTTTGTCCCAGCCCTGATTGCTTTATTTATTTAGTATAGTTGTGTGAAACCTGCGTTCTAATAGAAGAGTTTGTTGTAAATTAATTTTTGAAGTTAACGGAGTTAAGCTTGCATGTAAGCATTTTGAGATAGTGCAAGGGAAGTGGCAGAAGACGAAGGAATTAGACAACGCGTTGTGAAGAAATGCAACACGATACAAAAAGATAACGAGAAGGGAAGACAACAACAAACACTTAACCAATTATCAGGTAACGAGCTAGGCGAAGAGAAGTTTAATTAGTCAGTTAATCACAAGTTATGTTTAAGTTAAGCATGAGTTAATAATGATACTAAACTAACACGTGTAACACACTAAGTAGAGGGCTGTCAATACTAGGGGAAGTGTAATGCTTACTAACCTTATTTGAGGAAAGTATAAATATGTTTGAAGATTGATATACTAATTTAAGTATTTAGACAAAGAGGAAGTTCTATCAAAGAATTAAAAGGTGAAGTTTCATTATAGGACCATGCAACAAGAAGGAAGAAGAGTTAGACAGTAAAGAGAGAAAGGAAAAAAAAAAAGAGCGAGTAACATACTCTATTGATTAGCTTGTGAGCATAAATATATATTTGTTTTTCTATCGAACAAAGGAGGCAATTAAGTTTCCTCTATATCCATTTTTTTTCATGCGACCTTTTAGTTATTTATCAAAATTATGTATCAATAGGTCAATCCATGATAGTTTAATTTGTTACCGTTTAGTCTAATTTCAAAATATTTATAAAATTTGAAAGTTACAATATATCACTTAATTGTGCATGTTGAATAGCATCAATACATTCCAACGTGATTCAAATGACAACTTAAAATATTAAACTGGTGGAACAAATATTGTTATTTCTATTTACAAGATATATGATATTCAAGGCACCGATGCTTATATTGTACAAAAGAGAGAGAGAAAAAAAAAGAAGTCAGTAGTAACTAATTCTGCATCTCAAACCACATTTTCAGTTATTACGAGAATGGGTCTAAATTGTTTTAAAAGTGTTGAAGAATATAAGATTAAAAGAGAGAGAATATTGGAAATAAAAGAAAACAATAGGATAAGTAAAACACGATTTTATCTGAAGATGTTTGCATCAATGGCCTCAAATAAACCAAAATCACCTTTTGTTTATGCATTCTTCTTCTGTTTTTCTCGGTTCCCAACTTATTTTTCCATAAATTTGGATAGATAACCTAAAATAAGAGGTCCAAATGAAAGAAAATGAGATTATTTCTAACACTAATTAAATATGGCATTTTGCTATATCATCATTATCTAAAATTATTACTTTAATCATAAATCCACTATTCTTCTCTTTTCTTTGTTTTTCAACTTTTTTTTTTTTTTTTTGTTGAAATGTCTTCTTCTTCATTTCTTATCTTACAATTTTCTTTTTTGCGTTTTCTCTTATGGATTTTTGTTTCTTTAAATATCTGATATCAGAGTAGCAACCATACAATGTAAATAAAGTGTAGAGAATCAAACATCGAACACCTGGTAGGAGGCTACATAAAACATATAACATGAAATATAGAGTCAAATTTCGAGCACCAAGTATGGAATTCACAAGATACTAACGCCGAGTAATAGACCGATTTTCATTTACTTTTAAAATATTAAATTTTGAAAGGGAGGCATCTATACAAATCACCCATTTATGCTAGAACCCAACAAATGTTTTTTTCCCTCTAAAACCTTCTTCCTCTCCGTTGGATTATTTTGTTGATTGATTCTCTCCACTTTACCATTTGTGGGCAAAGCTATAGTTAACTGAATTTTAATTAGCAATTTCGTCTGTGAAACTACGCCGATAGATCTGCCATTCCACTTCCACTTGCCTCAACTACAGCTTCTGGCATAATCGACATCAATTGAGGTTAAATTCGCTAAAAGTCATCTGGGTCTGTTTCTGTTTGGCTTGGTTTCTTATAGGTAAGTTTATAGGGGCCGAAGATCACTGGAAGTGGAGGAAATGAAAGTGCCCTGTTGTTCCGTGTGCCAGAATAGGTACAACGAGGAAGATAGAGTACCGCTTTTACTTCACTGCGGCCATGGTTTCTGCGCGGATTGTATGTCTAGGATGTTCCTAGCCTCGTCTGACTCGAGGCTGTCTTGTCCGAGATGTCGCTACGTGTCGGTTGTTGGGAATTCCATCCAAGCGCTACGCAAGAACTTTGCGGTGCTTGCATTGATCCACTCCAGCTCGAAAACGGCAGTGGCGACATCAGAATTCGATTGTGATTTCACGGATGACGATGGAGACGACGGCGAGGGTGAGGTGAATGGCGATGAGGAATCGCTCTCTCGCCGCCGATGGAGGGGCGGCTCCTGTACATCGACCTCGGGAGGTTGCGGACCGGTGATCGATGTTGGAGTACATAAGGATTTGAAGCTACTGCGTCAGATAGGGGAGGGTCGGAGGGATGGCGTTGAAATATGGACTGCTATGCTTGGCGGTAGGGGAAGTGGGAGCACAAGGTGTAGGCACCAGGTTGCTGTGAAGAAAGTGGCAGTGGGTGATGACATGGATTTGGGTTGGGTTCTTGAGCAACTTGAGAGCTTGCGCAGGGCATCGATGTGGTGTAGGAATGTGTGTACATTTCATGGGGCAATGGAAATGGATGGCTCCTTGTATCTAGTTATGGATAGGTGTTACGGTTCTGTTCAATCTAAGATGCAGGAGAACGAGGGGCGGCTGACATTGGAGCAAATACTGAGGTTTTGATTTGATCTTGTAGATGGAATTGCTTGTTCTTAATTGTTTCCTTATTATAATCTAACACTACCATTATTTTCACACGGGGTGGGCTCATTTTTTGTACTGCCCTTAGCATTTGAGTGTATTCTTTGGCCCCCATTTTGTATTTTGATGTTTTGATAATGCAATTGTTTGTTTTTGTATTTTTCTTTCACTTGAATAACTCACACAAGAATTGGTCGCTTCAGGCATGCTCCAGATTGTGGCAGCTGGTTGAACCTTAGGATGGTAGTTAAAGTAAAATTCTAACTAACTCACTACACGTTCTAGAAACGAAAAAAAAAATGATTAGGAGTAAATCGATAGCTTTGCTTGGGATAACGGCATCTGCCAGTAACGTTTATATTTTGAATCTAGGTAGGGACGGCTGCTCTGTGTATCAGTACCTGAATAAAATGCTATGTTAGTTTTCTAGCAATTGGAGTTTATTTTTAAAAAAATATTTATGAAAGGGTGTAATTCTATCTCACTTTAGTAGAACCTTGACTCCTAAATAAGGAGACTGTTAACCTCTTTTATTGATACAAGTCTAAAGTAGCTCAATAACAACAGAAGATGGTTGAAAGAGAAAACCCGTTAGAGCTCAAAGATTTGAGATAAAAAAAAAAGTATTGAAGAGGTCAGCTCTTTCAATTTTATCCAATGGTCACTTATAATCTGGAATCGGCAGTGGGAGGTGTTTCATTTTGATCAGCTCTTTCCTAGCTCATCAAAGGATTCTGAAACGCAGGGTCTTTGTTTCACAAATAGGATATGCATGAGCTATTATGGCAAGTGGTTTTTGGTCTTTCATATAAGTAATTGAGACTGAGTATAATAGAAGAATCTAGAAAAATGAAGTTAAAAATTTGGATCAAGTCTGGGCATGGTGCTGTGGGCCTGCTTGAGCCAAAGCATTCTTATTGAAAGGGATTGTAAAAATCAAAATAATTTCAAACTCTGTAACCTTTAAATTTGTTTGGATCCCCAGAAGTTTACCGAGTTTTAACCATAAATGACATGAGAAAGAGCTACATATATATAGATTTTATATTAAAAATTATTTTCTGCTTCCATCTCATTTACCAAGAGAAATCAGCTTTTTTAGGAAACAGAAACAACTATTATTGGCATTAGCTTTCTATGAACTTTCTTCACATTGTACATGCATTTGCCAATTCTAGGTATGGCGCTGATGTTGCAAGAGGTGTGGCCGAACTGCATGCAGCTGGTGTTGTATGTATGAATATAAAGCCATCGAATCTTCTTTTGGATGCTACTGGTCATGCAGTGGTTTCTGATTATGGACTTGCTGCTATACTAAAGAAACCTATGTGCTCAAAAGGTAGATCAGATAGTGATTCATCGAGGATGCACTTGTGCATGGAATGTGCAATGCTTAGTCCACACTACGCTGCTCCTGAAGCATGGGAGCCTGTTAAGAAGTCATTGACGTTCTGGGATGATGGGCTTGGTATGTCTGTAGAATCAGATGCTTGGAGTTTTGCCTGTACGTTGGTGGAAATGTGTACTGGTTCCATCCCGTATGTGTGGCTACATAATCCTGTAAAGTGATGTTTCTCTATCTTTCATCAGTTCTGGTTATCAGGTAGTTTTATCAGTATTGATTTTGTTCTGCAGGTGGTCTGGTTTATGCACAGATGAAATTTACCGAGCTGTTGTAAAGGCTAAGAAATTACCTCCGCAATATTCAAGCATTGTAGGTGTTGGAATACCTAGGGAATTGTGGAAAATGATTGGCGATTGCCTGCAGTTCAAGTCTTTGAAAAGGCCTACGTTCAACAAAATGCTAACTACATTTCTTCGCTATTTGCAAGAGATTCCACGAAGTCCTTCTGCAAATCCTGATAAGTAAGCAATTCAAATGGCTGTTGTCACATTAGAATGTCTCTTTGCATTTCTGGAGCTACTGCCTTAAGAGCCAAGACAGCTATTGTTGCTTTTATTCTTGTTTTCTTACCCAGAATTCTCATCTTATTGGTGTAAAAGCAGTGACTTAGCTAAATTCTCTGGGCTCTATATCACGGACACTGAAACCTCTCTCATGTCTGATTTGGAGGTTTTTCGATATAACCTTGGTCATCTGCATCGCCTCGTGTTCGATGGAGACTTCAATGGTGTTAGGCAAGTTGATCATTGCCCAAAAATTGTTGTGGTTCTTTTGCTAAAAAAAACATGATACAGCTAATTTGTAATTCCTTCCTTTTGGTCATTCAGAGATCTTCTTGTAAAAGCTGCTTTCGGAAACGGTAGCAGCTTCATCTCTAAATTGTTAGAAGCTCAAAATGATGAGGGTCAAACGGCTCTCCACTTGGCTTGTCGACGGGGCTTTGCTGAAATTGTAGAGGTTATTTTGGAGTTCAGGGAGGCTAAGGTCGACATTTTGGATAAAGATGGAGATCCTCCACTAGTGTTTGCTTTAGCTGCAGGATCCCCAGACTGTGTTCGTATTCTCATTGAAAGAGGTGCTAATGTTTGTTCAAGGTTGAGGGAAGGGTTTGGTCCATCTGTTGCTCATGTCTGTGCCTATCATGGCCAACCTGATTGCATGCGTGTAGGTCTTTGTTAAACTCTATTTATCAGATGTCATTTGGGTAGAATCTCTTTTTTAGTGTACAAAATTTGATCAGATCCTGTCATACTGAAATCTGTGTAGGAGTTACTGTTGGCTGGAGCTGATCCAAATGTAGTTGATGATGAAGGTGAATCAGTTCTGCACAGAGCAGTCACCAAGAAATATTCGGATTGTGCTCTGGTCATTTTGGAAAATGGGGGATGCAGATCAATGGCTTTATTGAATGCAAAACATCTTACGTAAGTAACACATCTTCTTAATTCAAGGTTTTATTTTATTTGTTTTTTAAGATCTTTTTTGACTTGTTATTAGTTCGTTTGGGGTTTTCTTGACCCCTAACATTAGGTTGTCTGTCTCATTCTTTTTGAATATATGGTCTTTTATCCTATATTTTCAGATTTTTCTGGAGTTGTAAATTAAAATGTCTCTGGATTGAGTGATTGTGCAGAAATACAGTATGAATGTTTCTGGATTCTTTATAAATTGATAAATGGTTTTTCAAGTGTGCACCTTGCCCGTGTGTTCTTGTGCAATAGAAATGGGAATATTTTGGTGTAATTATAGTGCTGCTGTTCCGCTGGCTGTTGTTTTGTTGCTTGTAAAAGATTGTCTTACTAACATTTTATTGAGAGTGCATTTGGATGGTGTTGTCTGTAGAAACTTGAAAGTCAAAATATTCGATAATATCTAAGGATTATATATATTTATATATATGAAACATTTTCTATGAAGATAAAGCTCCAATTCCTAAACATCATTTTTGAATTCTTTACTGTTTGCATTCTTCTTTGTGACTATTGTTAAAGGCAATTGGAAGGCTTTAGAAAGCTAAGGCCCCGTTTTGTAAACATTTGATTTTTGGTTTTTGTTTATTGAAAATTAAGCCTATGGACAATATTTTCACCTTCAAATTTCTTTCTTTGCTATCTACTATTTACCAATGGTTTTAAAAATTTGAAAACTAAAAAAGTAGCTTTTAAAAACTTGTTTTTGTTTTTCGAATTTGCCTAAGAATTCAACCATTGTACTTAAGAAAAATTGAAATTATTGTAAGAATTGGAGAGGAAATAGTCTTAATTTTCAAAAACCTAAATAAAAAACGAAATGGTTACCAAACAGGGCCTAAATCACCTTGTTTTCCAATTTTAGTGATATTATGAACTTCTCTGTGGACTGGAAAATTCGTCGTTTTGTTTTGGGAAAGATCCTTGAATTATTAACGATTTTCTTTGTGCTTCTACAACCTCTTTCTTCGTAAGGATACATTTATCAATTTTATTTTGCATTGGAATGATTATCCTTCCATGACTCTTGCAGTCATGATCTGCTTCCTTAACCTCTATCTTCTGAATTTTGTGAATTCTTCTTAAACTCTTATAGTATATCTGTGGATAATATGTTATATTTCTTATCAAAAAGGCACCTTTTCTACTAAAGTACAGTATCCTCGTGACATGCCAGCATGGGTGAGGTGCACTTTGAAAAACACCGCATGTGTTGAATATCCTACAACCCATCCCTAAAGATAAAAATTTCTTCCACCTAGGTTCTTGGCTGTCACTTTTTTGATAACTGGAGTCTAGACTAGACTTTATATGTCTTCGTTGGATTCATTTTGAACTTCATTATGAGGCTAGTTTGAGAAACTTGTTTGGATTATTTTTATTTTTATTTTATTTATTATTATTTTCTGGCTTAGCTTTCAGAATAGATGGTATAAACTCGTATTCATCTTCTCGGTTGATTTATCCTTTTAGGACAGTTCCTTCCCTCTACCAACAAGTGGCACGTGTACAATATTATTACATGGAAAAATTGGAAGGAGCATCTTTATATTTTTGTTTATTCTGTTTTCAGACCCTTGCACATGTGTGTGTCAACATGTAATGTTGTCGTCGTTAAAAAGTGGATAGAAATTGCAACTGCTGAAGAGATTGCCGAGGCAATTGACATACCAAGCTCAGCTGGAACTGCATTGTGTATGGCTGCTGCTCTAAAAAAAGATCGTGAACATGGTAATAATAGCAATTTGTCAATTGATATTGGTAATAGTTGCATTTAGTGAAATTCAATAGCCAGCCAACTCATGGATGGTAAGAGTTTTAATTTGTAAAGGTAGGCAATGAATTTAAAATCCATTAGACCAAATTCTGCTTTTAAGTTTTCTGATTATTAAATGCTATGGAAGTAGGCAGTTATCGTAGTTATAAGCTCAGTGGATATCGAGGAGTTGGTTTTGCATTCAAGAGGAGTTGTATGAGTATTTAGAAATTCAGTAAATTAGTCCTCTGACTTAGCTTGTTTTCAGCGTTCTATTTATTTTCCAAAGTGAATTTAACATCCAGGAATTAACAAAGTGCCTCTTGTAGGTCCTATTTGATATTACTTGGCATGACTCTCCTGTTTGTTTCTTATAAAAAAATAAATTAATGATGCCCATTATTGTAATTGTGGACCTATGCTCACTAAAAAAAGTGAAGCTAGGGCATTTGTCTATTTACCTGAATAGCTCAAGTGTTTCATTAATCTGTACTTCCATACGGTGATGGTAGTGTAATTCTTTTCTGATTCTTACCAGTATTGCTCCTGATTAGTTTCTCCTCTTGGATTATTGGAGTTTTTTAAAACAAGAAAACGACACTTTTCATTAAGAGAATGAAAAAAGGTTGATGCTAATACAAACACCAATTGCAAAAAACATAAATCACAAAATAACAACAAAGTAACATACTATCAAAATGATAATACTAATGAGGAAAGATGAAGGCATCCCAGCCAATAGATATCTTAAATGGAGTAACCAGCAAACTTCTTAGATATAGAACACCACAAAGAACTTGGATTATTCGTGTATCCTTCTAAATCCAGTGAACTAAAAGTTGTGCACAAACCTGCCATTGGAATTGGATTATTGCTTTTGTAAGGAGCATCAAGAGTAATTTTCTGACAAAGAAACAATTTCATTGATAAATGAAATAGGGGATTAAAACTCTAAACACCTTATCGGTGAATTGTATCCAGAATTCCAAAGACCTTAAGGAGGTCAAGAGTATCAATCATCCATATGCATAGGTTATGCTAATGTATCCAGAGCTCAATAATCAATTCTGTGAATCTTGACACTATTTTTGGCTTCTGAGTCTCTGAACTTAGTTTTTGTTTTCTTGTTGTTTTTCAACCATTGGGAAAATATATAAGATTTTTTGGGGTGATAGTGGAGAAGATGATGGATTAGTCACTGCCTGTTGACAGAGCCATACGTGGATCTTGTATGCTTTAAACTAAATAGTAGATGCCCATGCTTTGAATTTTCTTATTTAACTTTTACTTGTATAGAATGCCAAATAACTTACTTTACAGATGGGAAGCGAACGTCTTTGATTGTTTTATTTGAAAACTAACTTTTTCTTAATAAATATCAGAGACAATTTATATTGGCCACCATAGCACCTTAAATGATTTGGAGGAAGCCATGTGTAGGTTTGATCTTTAGTGGGCCATTCCTTTAAAGTTGGCTATCTTCTATTCCCACCTTCCTTATGGTTTTATTTCAGTCTAAGTGTTGGGCTTTGTCATCCTGACTTCTGGTTGATACTTGAAGCCTCATAGGAGACTGGAAAGTGTAGGATAGGAGAATTTCTAGAAGGAAAAAGAGAGCAAACTATGCATCTTGGTGCAGTTCCATTTAGAGTTCTAATTTTCTTTTAAAACATTTATTTAAAATTTTTATTGATCATCTCAATGGATACTTTGAGTTAGTATTAGTCTATAAAGTTACCGGGTACTATGTTTTCCTTACTCCCCTTTCATCTTCCCTTCTTTTAAACAATAATGACTTGAACTGGGATCTCATTGGTTATTGCATATTTTATTTCTGGCACTATTTTTCCTAATTCCAGCAGTTGTCCCACTGATTTGTTACTTCATGCTGCTTGTAGAGGGAAGAAGTCTAGTTAAGCTATTGCTTCATGCTGGAGCAGATCCAGCTGCCCAGGATCCCCAGCATGGACGGACAGCTCTTCATACTGCTGCAATGGCTAATGATGTTGAATTGGTTAAGGTATTGAAACGAGTATATAGATAATGCTGGTGCACATGGATCTTAAGAATAAGATTTTTTTTTAAAAGGAGACAAGCTTCTTTATTGATATAAAACTCAGAGTACAAGAGAATTATACCATGAGAATAATATCTGCTCTTGCAACCAACTTTTATTCCTTTCCCTTCATTTTCCAGGATTTCCAAACTATTGAGTTCTGATTTGTTTTAATTACTTGGTTAGCTTATTCTTAATGCGGGGGTTGATGTCAACATCTGCAATGTGCACAATACGATACCCCTTCATGTAGCACTAGCCCGAGGAGCTAACTCATGTGTTGGATTGCTCTTGTCTTCTGGGGCAAATTATAATTTGCAGGTTTGTTTTTCGAACACCCCCCCCCCCCCCCCCCCCAAAAAAAAAAAAAAAAAAAAAAAGGGACAACGTTTTTTGTTTTAGGAAGTGAAACCCATTTTTTTCCCATGGACAATTCATGTGACAATCAACAAATCAAAGAAGTTGGAAAACATGTTAAGAGTATTGAATAGTGTACAAGCTTCATTCACTAAGGATGTCTAACGCTCTGAGCTTCTTGTTGTGAATATTTCTTATCAACTTTTTATTTTATTAATTCTTAGGTTTCTGGTTTTCGATACTATAATGTGCATATTACCATCATTATTCATATCAGTGTATGTTTCCAATGTTTAAAGCTGTGCTTTCCGATGACTATTACTTTTGAGTTTTATGGTTGATACTTTGTCTTCTTCTCTTTCATAAGGGGAATTTCTTATGCTGTCTTCTTACAATTCTTGCCAATTGCTGTTAGGATGATGAAGGCGATAATGCTTTCCATATTGCAGCAGATGCAGCCAAAATGATACGTGAGAATCTTCAGTGGCTCATTGTGATGCTTAGGAACGCAGATGCTGCTGTTGAAGTCAGAAACCACAGGCAAGTACCAGTTGGCTGTTGCGTACTATTAATGTTGTGGGCATAGAAAGGAGAATCAAAGTGTAACTTTTAGTGATGTGAAAATTTAACTGGTGACAGTGGCAAGATGTTGCGTGACTTTTTAGAGGCCCTTCCTCGGGAATGGATTTCTGAAGAACTATGGGAGGCGTTGGCGTATAGGGGCATTCATCTGTCTCCTACAATGTAATTTCTAGACGTTACTTCACTTTTCCATGTACCAAAATGACTGCATGCTCCTACAATTATTCATGTTCGCTATTGTGAGAATTACTTTTTTTTAAAAAAAAAATTATTTTAGTTTTTTTTAATTATTATTTTAATATGAAACATTATTATGAGAATTACAGTTTGTAAATTTCAATCATGGCTAGATTCGAAATTGGTGACTGGGTAAAATTCAAAAGAACGATTGCAGCTCCTACACATGGTTGGCAAAGTGCAAAGCATAAGAGCGTTGGCTTTGTGCAAAACATCTTGGACAAAGACAACCTCATGGTCTCATTTTGCTCTGGAGAAGTTCACGTGTTAGCAAACGAGGTTATAAAAGTCATCCCGCTGGATAGAGGACAGCACGTGCAACTTAAAAATGATGTAAAAGAGCCCAGGTAAATATGCACACCAATTTCTATGCATATTAGGTGATCATGTTCTAGTGGCTTCATGAAAAGTGATTTTGCATTCATATTTTGCACTCTGTTTTATTAGCCTAGAAGAATAAAGGAAAACTATGAACTGCATTTTTTTTTTGCATTAATGTTCGCATGCAGCTAATTCACATCAGATATGGACCGTGATTATTTTGATGTTTTTTTTTTTTGAAAAGGAGACAAGCTTCTTTATTATTAATAAACTCAATGTACAAGAAATCTATACAATGAGAAAAATAGGGAAGCCAAGAAATGGGAGGGGGGAGAGAGAGATAGGATCAATAGGTGCACCCGGACATCTCAACTAGGTGACATCCTCATCATATCCAAAATACAAAGAAAAGACCAAAGTACAAGAACAATACTAAGGTCATGAAAAGACCAAAGTAACAACCAAAATAACAACAGAAGCTACCTACGGTAGACAAAAGCAAGGCTGAAAAATAAAAACATAACGGCAGAAATACATATAAAACCCATCCAAACTACATTGAATCTCATCAGATGAAGGCGGTCCAATTGAGGCAGATGTCTTGAAGGGAGTAATCTTTGGATTCTGCATTTGAAGAACACCAAGCTGCTGCGTTTCTTTTAGAAATCTCTATGATGTTATTTTGATGCTTTTCAGAACAAGGGTTTATTACTTCCAAGAGGAACTTACAAGGGAAATCACAAAAAAGACTTCTTAATTTGTTAGGATCAGGAAATACTTTAATATGTGGTTCATTTGATTGAAAGAAATAGGGGAACACTTACTGGATGGATAGGAACGGACGCTCAGCTCTCTGGCGAATAATAATGAAAAATAGGATAGGTAGTTTGTGGCAAGCGATGTTTTTTAAAGCTCAAGGTGCAATTAAACACAATAGTCTTTTGGAGCTTAAGTGCAAGGCATAGAAAAAAGTGTTTTTTTTTATAAACTGAGGCGCACTATAAATAAAAGTAGATAAAGAAGAGAAAGCATAATTGAAGTGGAAATATGGAAAAAAAACCCTAAACACAAGAAAATTTCTATTTGCTTAGTAAATTTGATATTTTTAGTTAATAAAAGAAAAAAAAAACCCTAATTGTTACTATATTTAAAAGTAACGAAGAAGACCTAAGGCCTGGCTTTAAGCCTTGGGGATTTACAAAAGGTGTGTGAGCCTCACCTTTTGAAGGTGAGGTGCCATAATTGTGCCTTGAGCCAAGGTTCACCTAGGCCTGCACCCGGACGGCTTTTTAAACTAACGAATGGTTTGAATTTTAGCACACTTAAATGCTAAACACACTTAAATGCTTTTCTTTTTGGGGCTTTTCCTTTGTTTTTTTCACTTTTCTTAATAAAAGTTGGTTTCCTAAAGTAAATCAGGTTAACATTGAGAAAGGACAGTTACATTACTTTTTGGTTGAAGTTGCTCAACTATAGGGCATTGAAACAATTAGGATTCTGCATCTCTTGGTCCTTCCGGTCATAATAAATTTATGTTCTCTCCAAGTCTCGCCACAGGGTAGATATTTTTCAGAATGTAAATCATAATGTCCGAAGCTTGTACAATAATTATTTGCTTGTCTTTAGCATATGGCCAACAATCAGTTGGAGACAAAATGTATATTGCTAAATTATCTGAATAGTTGAATAAGGGGGTTGTGAACTACAAAAGAAACTAATGTGTTTAGTTTTCCTTTCTTTGGCAGTCTGCTTTCTTAATGATGGTGTTGTAGCTCATGAAAATTTTGATTTGTGGTTAAGATAGCATCAACCACAACAAAAATATTGATACATGAGAGGAAAACAATCAGAAACCCTTTTTCTGTTAGGTCAAGCAAAAAAGTTTCAAGCCTTGATAATACTAGTAGGGTTTCTCATATACCAATGCTGAACAAAAAGTATAGTAATTTTTTTGGAAGGCATAACTCATAGTGTTTGCTTATTTTTATTATTATTTTTAAAATTTATTTAAATTTAGGAGGTGCTCGTGCTCCTAGACTCAACTTTTTTGGGGAAGGGAAAATTTTGGCAGGCTAGCTTCTTTGCTATATTGTGGTGTCACCAGGTTTGGGATGTGTCAAGGTTCAATGCCTCCCTGTGCGGGTGTCAATCATTAGATCTTTTTGTAACTATGATCTTACTTTGATTTTGTTGGATTGGAGGGGTTCTTTATTTTAAAAACTTTTGAAACAGAAATGAAACTTTTTAAGAAAAGAAAAGAGGCTAATGCTCAAAATGCACGCATATGACACTAAATAGGAGGAAATACATAGAAATATAGAAGAGCTACAAGTACAAAGCAAATTAATAAAGAGACCAATCCTTCAAAATCTAATTGAGATTAAAATGCACTACAAAAAACTACGAGGAAAAGATCAATCCAAACGAAGTGGCATCCAAAATCATCTATAGAAAGCAAACCATCCAAGAGTCTTCTAAACCATCCCTTTTCCTTTTGGAGCTTTCCTCCCTTTGTTAACGAACAAAATGATGTGAGTCATGCTTAAATGAGTTTTAAAATGCAACGTTTATATCATGTTACTGATTGACCAAAAAGCTTAAGCTGGTGAGTTATGGTAAATTTAATTATATTGGCACTTTAACACTCCCCTACTCTTGTAGGCTTGTAAGTTCGTAGAAGACCTAACAAGTTGTAATCTAAGGAAATGAAATTACAGAGTTTCTAACACATGACCTCTTGTTTTGGTACTATGTTCGATCACTGATTGGTTCGAAAGTTTAAGCTGATGGATTATGGGAAATGTAACTGTATCAACACCTTAATTCGTCATGCTTCTCGTTTTCTCCTTTGAAAAGTGCATCATTGGAATTGTAGGTTGTATGGGTCTCTCATCTGTTGCTATATTTTTTTAGGTAACTATTTCTTGGTTTTTTCTTTGTATGTCTTTGTGAGTAACTTATTTGCTTTTCTCAAGATAATTGAAGTTATTCTCCATTTTAAAATTCAGACATAACATTGGATCCATGTTGGAGACACACGATCTATCTGTGCCTGTTTGAAGCTATTAATTTTACTTATTTCTATTGATACTAATTTATCTGTGTTATATTAGGTTTGGGTGGCGTGGACAATCACGTGACAGTATTGGAACTGTTTTATGTGTAGATGATGATGGGATCCTCCGTGTTGGATTTCCTGGAGCATCCAGAGGATGGAAAGCTGATCCTGCAGAAATGGAAAGAGTTGAGGAATTTAAGGTTGGAGACTGGGTTCGCATCCGTCCCACCCTCACTACAGCAAAGCATGGGTTAGGGTCTGTAACACCAGGTAGCATTGGTATAGTTTACTGTAACAGGCCTGATGGTAGCTTATTGTTAGAACTAAGTTATCTTCCAAATCCATGGCATTGTGAACCAGAGGAGGTCGAACCTGTTATTCCTTTTAGGGTAATGTGATCTATTTGTCTATTATTACAGGAACTTCTTTTCTTCTTGTCCTTTAGTTGGTTGTTCATTTTTCTGATACTTAAGATCCTGAATACAGATTGGGGATCGGGTATGTGTTAAGCGCTCTGTTGCAGAACCTAGATATGCTTGGGGTGGCGAGACACATCATAGCGTGGGAAGAATTAGTGAAATCGAGAGTGATGGTCTCCTCATAATTGATCTACCAGATCGTCCAATTCCTTGGCAAGCTGATCCTTCTGACATGGAAAAGGTGGATGATTTTAAGGTAAATTTCTTTTCTCCATTTGTTTCTACCTCATTATTTGATTATGCCGTTCTCTCTCCTCCTTTGATGGGTTCTATTTCTTAAATGCCATTATTTTTCATAGGTCGGTGACTGGGTCAGGGTGAAAACTTCAGTGTCATCTCCAAAATATGGATGGGAGGATATCTCAAGGAACAGCATTGGAGTTATACATATTTTGGAGGAGGATGTAGAGATGGGCATTGCCTTTTGCTTCAGGAGCAAGCTTTTCATTTGCTCTGTGACTGATGTTGAGAAGGTGCCTCCTTTTGAAATAGGTCAAGAAATACATATATTGCCTTCTGTTACTCAACCTCGTCTAGGATGGTCGAACGAAAGCGCTGCTACTGTTGGAAAAATATCTAGAGTTGACATGAACGGGGCATTGAATGTGAGCTTATCATACTGCTGCTTTTTTTGCATTTATGATGAATATTTTGTCTCCATTACGGAGTAGAACATCTCATAAGAAGCCACAAGTTTGTTATTGATATTTTGTTGCCCGTCCACATTCTGGACTAAGATTCGCTCATTTTTTCTTAGGTCAAGGTGGCTGGGAGACAGAGTTTATGGAAAGTTTGTCCAGGGGATGCAGAACAACTTTCAGGATTTGAAGTTGGTGATTGGGTACGTTCAAAGCCTAATACAGGTAATAGGCCTACTTATGACTGGAATATTGCTGGAAGAGATAGTTTTGCAGTGGTTCATAGTGTACAGGATTGTCTATTCCTTGAGTTGGCTTGCTGTACTCGTAGAAACAGGTGGCTTGCTCATGCTTCGGATGTTGAAAAGGTTCCATCCTATAATGTCGGGCAGTATGTTCAGTTTCGCCCTGGACTATCAGAGCCAATGTGGGGTTGGAGAGGCGCTCAATCTGATTCACGTGGCATCATAACCAGTGTGCATTCTGATGGTGAAGTTAGAGTGGCATTTTTTGGTGTCAGCGGTTTGTGGAGGGGTGATCCTGCAGATCTTGAGATAGAACAAATGTTTGAAGCAGGAGAATGGGTGAGATTGAGGGAAAATACCAACAAATGGAAATCGATAGGACCTGGTAGTGTCGGTGTGGTGCAGGGATTAAGATTTGAAGGGGATGAATGGAATGGAAGAATTAATGTGCTGTTCTGTGGGGAGCAAGAAAGTTGGGTTGGCTCTATTACTCATTTAGAAAGGGTGGACCGGTTAGTGGTAGGACAGATGGTTCAGGTTAAATCATCAATAAGTCGGCCAAGATTTGGCTGGTCAGTGCACAGTAGTTCAAGTGTTGGAATGATATCAGCTATTGATGGAGATGGAAAGCTTAAGGTATATACTGTAGCTGGATCTAAAGCTTGGATGCTAGATCCGGCCGAAGTAGAGTCTGTACAAGAAGAGGAATTTCATGTCAGAGACTGGGTTCGAGTCAAGGCTTCTGTTTCGACACCAACCTATCAATGGGGAGAGGTGAATCATACGAGCATTGGGGTGGTTCATCGCAAGGAAAATAGAGAGCTTTTCATTTCATTCTGCTTCATGGAGAAGAAGCTGTGGCTATGCAAGGCATGGGAAATGGAACGGGTGAGGCAATTCAGAATTGGAGACAAAGTGAGAATTAGAGAAGGGCTTGTTGCACCTCGTTGGGGATGGGGTATGGAGACTTATGCAAGCAAAGGCCAAGTGGTTGGAGTTGACGCAAATGGGAAGTTGCGGATTAAGTTTCGATGGAGAGAGGGTAAGCCGTGGATCGGAGATCCTGCAGATATTGTCCTTGATGAGAACTAACAGATGAGGAGACTTCGCCATACCCTTGGTGCCATATGTTATCCATCTAAGGTGGCTTTTGAGCCTAATGGCTTCAACTCCTTTAGCTCTGTTTTTGCTGCCAAAGTGAAGCCATTCCATCATCACACTAACACTGTGCATACGAGAACGTCCTGGTAATATGAATATAAGTTGCATGGCACCACAGATGGATTTATTATCGTTAATAACCCAGGATGTAGGGTGGACAAGTAGAGAAGAAGCCAGAAGGGAAGGCATGTAACTGACTTACCTTATAATCATAGATAACACAAGGAGAGGTATGCGGATAGGTGAGATTTGCTACACCTATCTACCCTTGTCTCATAAACAATATTTATAGCAGCAGGTTTTCTTACTGAGTTCCCAGGTAAATATATATATATATATATGTATGTATAACGCTTGATTGTTATCATCATTGTACAAATTGAACACTAATATTTTTAGTTATAGAAGATCTAAACGTTAGTATTTGAACGCTCTATTTTGTCTATGGCTGCTTAGTGATCTCTGGCCCTCCAATTTGTTTTCTTGTCTTTGTTCGTAACAGGGGTGACCGAAGACAATTTCTTCATGTTGGTGAGTATAATGGAAATATTTGTTGATAATAAATAGTTTTTAGAACAATTTTCAAGAATAGCATTTAGACATCATGTTTTTAGCTAGGACTTAAAAATGCTTGTAAATGTAGTTTACAAAATAAATAAGTTGCTATATATTATTATTGTTTTTATTTTTTATGAAAACAAATTAGATGAAAGCCACCATGGCGGAAAATTTCCATTGAATTCTCGATTTGGAGAAATTTCAATTTTCCTCGACGAAATATCAAGAAACCCAAAATTAGCTACATTAGCTAAGTAATGGTATAGTTTCACGTCCAATGCGATTGAAACTTTGTCAAAGTGCTGCTTAGGCTAATTTTCAACTTTTTAAATATCTTTTCTTTTTTTAAAAAAAATGCATAGTCTATTGTAGGTCCTGCAGATGTCCCATTGGTAGTGCACCAAAAAAAACTTTCACAAAACCCCCCATAACAATCTCCAATTATACTGTAACTAATCTTGTTCCTTCGTTCTTTTCTCATGTATCACCTCTCTAGTTAATGATAAAATCAAATGCACTTTTTATTTCACATATCAAAATAAAATTTGATCTTTTTCTCAAATAATCATTTTATTTCTTTCTTTCTCATCTATTTTCTATTTTTGCATTTTGATTTTTAATGTTTTTAAAATATGGTTGCAAAAGGATTTCCATAAAATACTCTTTCAATGGTAGCAGAACCAAAAATTTTTGCATTGGTAATTTTAGTATTGAAGTTATTCTTAAATTTTGGTACTTATTAAACAATAAATTATTAATTCATTTTGCCTTTTGTTGTAATAACATTCCATTCTCCAACTTTTGTGGCAAATCTCACATTTTCATCGTGTGTTTTAAAATAGCAAATCACACGTTCTTCTAAAACTTTTCTTCAAATGGTTTAATTTTTTTGTTTTTTTTATCTTGCACCTCTTTAGCCAATTTATAGTCGACGGACAAGTGTGACATCCTATCTTTTCCATACTCTATGATGCAGAAAAAAAGCTTATAGGTCAGTGGGGCTCGTTAGTGGTATACTATGGTGGCACCCAAAACGGTCGAAAAATAGTTAATGCTATAGCCTACAAAAAAAGAACTAATTTTGAACCATGTTAAAAAGTCTCGAAAATTCACATCTAATTACTGCGTGGTTTGATTTTGAGTAATATTAAAGGTTTTTCTCAAAATGCCCAAAATCAATTTTTTATTTTTCTCACAAAATTTTTCTTCGAATGATTTAATTTTTGTTGTTTTTTTTATCTTGCACCTCTTTAGCTCAATGATAGTCGGCTGATGAGTGTGACATCCTATCTTGTGCATACTCTATGACACAGAAAAATAGCTTAAGGGTCGGATGGGGCTCGTTAGTGGTGTACTGTGGAAGCAACCAAAATGGTGAAAAAACGGCTAATGCTATAGCCTTCAAAAAAAGGACCAATTTTGAACCATGTCAAAAAGTCTAAAAAATTCACATCTAACTACTAGGTGGTCTCATTTTGAGTAATATTAAAAGTTTTTCTCACAAAAACTGAACAGAGATGCCCCAGACTCAATTTTTATTTTTCTCCCAAAACTTTTCTTCGAATGGTCTAATTTTTTTTTTTATCTTGCACCTCTCTAGCTCAAGGATAGTCGACTGATAAGTGTGACATAATATCCTTTGCATACTCTATGACACAAAAAATAGCCTAAGGGTTGGGTAGGGATCGTTAGTGGTGACTGTGGCAGCACCCAAAACAGTAGAGAAATAGCCAATGATATAGCCTACAAAAAAAAGGACCAATTTTGAACCATGTCAAAAAGTCTAAAAAAATCACATCTAATTACTAGGTGGTCCCATTTTGACAAAAACTGATTAGAGATACCCAGACTCTGTTTTTATTTCTCCCAAGACTTTTCTTCAAATGGTTTAATTTTGGATGGTTTTTTATCTTGCACCTCTTTAGCTCAATGATAGTTGACTGATAAGTGTAGCATCCTATCATTTTCATACTCAATGACACAGAAAAATAGCCTAAGGGTCGGGTGGGGCTCGTTAGTGGTGTATAGTGGAAGCAACCAAAATGGTCGAAAAATGGCCAATGCTATAGCCTACAAAAAAAAAAAGGACCAATTTTGAACCATGTCAAAAAGTCTCGAAAATTCACATTCAACTACCATGTGGTCTCATTTTGAGTAATATTAAAGGTTTTTCCCACAAAAACTAATTAGAGATGCCCTAGACTTAGTTTTTATTTTTCTCCCAAAACTTTTCTTCGAGTGGTTTAATTTTTTTTTTGTTTTTTTATCTTGCACCTCTTTAGCTAATTGATAGTCAGCGGATAAGTGTGACATCCTATCTTTTGCATACTCTATGACACACAAAAATAGTCTAAGGGTCGAGTGGGGCCCGTTAGTGTTGTACCACTATGGTGACACCCAAAACGGTCGAAAAATGACCAGTGCTATAGCCTAAAAAAAAAAAGGACAAATTTTGAACCATGTTAAAAAGTCTCGAAAATTCACATCTAACTACTAGGTGGTCTCATTTTGAGTAACATTAAAGTTTTTCCCACAAAAACTTATCAGAGATGCCCAGACTCAAGTTTTAATTTTTCTCCCATGACTTTTCTTCGAATGGTTTGTTTGTTTGTTTGTTTTTTTATCTTGCACATCTTTAGCTAATTTATAGTTGGCAGATAAGTGTGACATCATAACTTTTGAAAACTTTATGACGCAGAAAAAAAGTGTAAGGTTTGGGTGCGGCTCATTAGTGATGTACTATGGTGGCACCCAAAACGGTGGAAAAAGGGCCAAAGCTATAGCCTAAAAAAAAAACCAATTTTGAACCATGCTAAAAAGTCTTGAAAATTCTCATCTAACTGCTAGGTGGTTTCATTTTAAGTAAAATATTAAAGGTTTTTCGAAAAAAACCTTGTAAGAGATGCTCCAGACTATGTTTTTATTTTTCCCCCAAGACATTTCTTCGAACTGTTTAGTTTTTTTTTTTTTTTTTTTTTTTTATCTTGCACCTCTTTTGCGAATTTATAGTCGACGGATCAGTGTGGTATCCTATCTTTTGTATACTCATTGACGCAGGAAAAAAGCCTATGGGTCGGGTGAGTCTCGTTAGTGGTGTACTATGGTGGCACCCAAAACGGTCGAAAAATGACCAATGTTATAGCCTACAAAAAAGGACCAATTTTGAACCATGTTAAAAAGTCTCGAAAATTCACCTCCAACTACTGGGTGGTCATATTTTGAGTAATATTAAAGGTTTTCCCAAAAAAACTGATCAGAGATGCCCATACTCAGTTTTTATTTTTCTACCAAGACATTTCTTCTAATGGTTTAGTTTTTTTTAGTTTTTTTTTTATCTTGCACCTCTTTAGTTAATTAATAGTCGGTGGATCAGTGTGACACTCTATCTTTTGCATACACTATGACACAGAAAAAAAGCCTATGGGTAGGGTGGGGATCGTTAGTGGTGTACTATGGTGGCACCCAAAACAGTCGAAAAATGACCAATGCTAGCCTACAAAAAAAGGACCAATTTTGAACCATGTTAAAAAGTCTCGAAAATTCACATCTGACTACTGGGAGGTCTCATTTGGAGTAATATTCAAGGTTTTTCCCACAAAAACTGAACACAGATGCCCCATACTCAATTTTTATTTTTCTCCCAGGACTTTTCTTCGAATGGTTTGGGTTTTTTTTTGTTTTTTTGTTTTTTATCTTGGACCTCTTTAGTCAATTTATAGTCGGCGGACAAGTGTGGCATCCTATCGTTTCCATACTCTATGACGCAGAAAAAAAACCTATGGGTCAGCCAGGTCTCATTAGTGGTGTACTATGGTGACATCCAAAACGGTCGAAAAATAGCATATGCTATAGTGTACAAAAAAGGGACCAATTTTGAACCACGTTAAAAAGTCTCGAAAATTCACATCTAACTACTAGGTGGTCTCATTTTGAGTAATATTAAAGGTTTTTCTAAAAAAAAACTGATCAGAGATACCCAGACTCAAGTTTTATTTTACTCCCAAGACTTTTCTGCGAATGGTTTGGTTTTGAGTAATATTAAGGGTTTTTCCAACAAAAACTGAACAAAGGTGCCAATACTCGATTTTTATTTGTCTGCAAAAACTTTGCTTCGAATGGTTAACTTTTTTTTGGTTTTTTATCTTGCACCTCTTTAGCTAATTGATAGTCGGTTGATCTGTGTGGCATCCCATATTTTGCATACTCTACGATACAAAAAAATAGCCTAAGGGTCGGGTGGGTCTCTTTAGTATTGTACTGTGGTGGCACCCAAAACGATGGAAAAATGGCCAATGCTATAGCCTAAAAAAAAGGACCAATTTTGAACCATGTTAAAAAGTCTCGAAAATTCACATCTGAGTACTGGGTGGTTTGATTTTGAGTAATATTAAAGGTTTTCCCAAAAACACTGATCAGAGATGCCCATACTCGGTTTTTATTTTTCTACCAAGACATTTCTTCTAATGGTTTAGTTTTTTGTGTTTTTTTTTTATCTTGCACCTCTTTAGTTAATTTATAGTCGGTGGATCAGTGTGACATCCTATCTTTTGCATACCCTATGACACAGAAAAAAAGCCTATGGGTAGGGTGAGAATCGTTAGTGTACTATGGTGGCACCCAAAACAGTCGAAAAATGGTCAATGTTAGCCTTCAAAAAGAGGACCAAGTTTCAACCATGTTAAAATGTCTCGAAAATTCACATCTAACTACTGGGTGGTCACATTTAGAGTATTATTAAAGGTTTTTCCCACAAAAACTGATCACACATGCCCAGAGTCAGTTTTTATTTTTCTCCCAAGACTTTTATTCGAATGGTTTGATTTTTTTTTTTATCCTGCACCTCTTTAGCCAATTTATAGTCGGCGAACAAGTGTGGCATCCTATCTTTTCTATACTATAACACGCAGAAAAAAAAAGCCTATGGGTCGAGTGGGTCACATTAGTGGTGTACTATGGTGGCATCCAAAATGGTCGAAAAATGGCCAATGCTATAGCCTACAAAAAACGACCAATTTTGAACCATGTTAAAAAGTCTCGAAAATTCACCTCTAACTACTGGGTGGTCTGATTTTAAGTAATATTAAAAGTTTTTCCCAAAACAAGTGATCAGAGATGCCCAGACTCTGTTTTTATTTTTCTCCCAAGATTTTTCTTTGAATGGTTTCATTTTTTTTTTTTTTTTTT